>QMIH01000825.1:257564-266499 GCA_003987875.1 Clarias batrachus | reverse complement strand
CTCACTCACACACACACACACACACAGTTGTGTTTAGGTTTTAAAGATGCTATCATTGCAGTTTATACAGAAAGTAGTGTCAAAACATCCTCAGTTCTTCACAGCATGGATTCCACAAGATGTTGGAAACTCTCCCTTTGTGATTCTGCTTCCTCATGACGTGATTGCATCATGCGATTCCTGGAGAATTTCCGTGTTCAATTTCCTGCGCCAGATCTCTTGTTGGACCGTATCCAAGCGGGTGTTAAGGATTATTGGACTCTGATCCGATGACTGGGACTCAAGTCATGTCTAGTCATGTATATGAAGCCAGTTTGAGACGACTTCTGCTTTGTGACGCGGTGCATTGTGATGCTGGAAGGAGCCGTTAGAAAACGGTAACTTAAGGTTAACAGTACTTTATACTAAAACAGCTGTGACATTCAAGTCCGGATTGACTGAGGGAGTGCTGTTGTGCTGGATATCAGCACGGCCACGATGGGTCGTAGGCATGAGATTGGACTGCCCGATAAATCTCACAAGTTTCTCTTTATATTTAGAATACGAACTTTGTTAACTTCTGGAGTTGAATCCCGAATAGCACTAAATGAAGAGCTAGTGCACTATGTAGGGTTTACAATCCCTTGTTCCACACACCAAGTAGTGCCCTTGATCAGAGGTTAGAGAGGGATTTGGGATTCAGCCTCGTTTTAGAAGCCATTTAGCTTGTAGCTCGGCTTATAGGAAATAAAGCAACTGGTTAACAAGTTTTACAGTGTTTGGCACATTCCCATTCTGCTTCCTCTGTCTCGTACATTCTGAGATGCTTTTCACAGTTGTACAGAGTTACTGTAGTCAGCCTCCTGTCAGCTCAAACCAGTCTGTCTGTTCTCCACGTCAACAAGCTCCTCGCTGTAGATCTGCTGCTCACTGGATGCATTTTCTCTAAAAGTGCTGCGTGTGAAAATCACCAGGTCAGCAGAGATGCTTTCGCAAGTCCATCTGGCACCAACAGCGACCTTACGGTGGTCCATAAGATCAAGATGAAGTTTTCCTGGTTCTGTCGTATGATTCAGGACGTTTCCCCGAGCCTCTGGCCGTATTTGCATGACTTTGCACAATTTTCACCGCCGCTACACGATTGGGCGAATTGATTAGACTGCACGAGTTGGTATGTGTACAGGTGTTCCTCATAAAGGCCTCCATGTGGATATGTGGCAATTGGAGCAAAAAGGTCAGGGTCTGGGTGGTTATAGAGAAGTATGTGTAAATATGTGTGTGAGTGAGTGTGAGTGTTGCAGTTATAGGAAATGGTCGTTTCTCTTGTAGGGCAAAACAATGAACATGGGAGGAGCTGACATCCTGCCTCCCTGTGTGTGTGTGTGTGTGTGTGTGTGTGTGTGTGTGTGTATACACTGACATAATTGTACATACTGTATGTGTTAATGTGTGGGCGTGTACACGCTGTGGGGATGTGCCTGGTAAGCACACACACACACACACACACACTGAAATGTACACAGTGAGCAAAGCAACGCCTGCGGATGAACAGCTCGCTTTTAACGTCTTAGTAAATACATTAATCCTTACCAAAAATCACCAAGCCTTATCGTCTTTTCATTTCATTAATCTAATAATGAAGATCTCCGTCCAGTAAATGTGCTGAGCTCGTTATGTGTGTTGCTGCTAGTAATGAACTCCTCGCGTAATGAACTCCTCGGGTTACTCGTATGCCAGGAAGATGGTGTGTTTCCTGACTTTAATATGTTCACGGAGAACATTCTGTCTGCTTTGCAATGATCGTTCTCATCAATCTTTAGAACATCTACATCAAGATTCTATCGTTTTGTTCGTCCACAGTGTACATCATTATGCTAGCGTTCAAGTTGCCTTGTTGTCAGGTTTAGCGGCGTATGTGTGTGTGTACGGTTGTTGCCTGATGCAGAACTGTTGATACAGAGTAACTGCTTTAAAGTAAAGGTGTGTGTGCCGCTGCTCCTGCTGTTAGCGGCCATTTTGAATCATTTAACGTCACTCTGTAGGCTGGTTGGAACCCACCTCAGTTTTCACAAGCTAGTTAGCTTAGCAAAAATGCTGACATTATTCAACTCCGGCATCCTACATACATACCCTACACCACGTCCTGTGCCTACATTTAAACTACAATGATTCCAGTTAGCTGGTTCGCTAACGTGATGCCTAGCAGACAGCTAGCGGTTTGACACGTGCAATTCAGCCGTCGCTTAAATCAGCCACTTCACTAAGTTTGCATGATTGTACGTCATATTATAATTTTAACCGACAAGGTACATCATAACAGTTCACTCCCACATGGTCATCATAAAAGGGAAATCTAGCTATAAAGACCAAAACCACTTATTTCGTATGAGACTGTAAACATGTTTGTTTCTGTGGTAAAGTTGGGCATTTTAACAGGAGGATTGACTCATTTTTGGAGCAAACTAGTGGTGATTTGAGGAACTGCACATGTTGGCACTTCCGCGTTGTTTTCATATTTTAGAACTAGCAGGCTGTCTCTTGGATTTACAAGATTACTGCTTCTTCTTCTACTGAGTTTCATGTTGGTCGGCGCAGTACCGCCACCTACCTGACTGGAGTCAGGAACAGAGGATTATCGCTTTGTGCGAGACGCGACAACGCAAGTTACACAGCGTTTCAGTGTTTCTTACATATTTGTAGTAGTCTTGAATACCTTAAAACCTGTAAGCAATACAGCATCTTGAGACAAAACAGACTATAAACAAACGTGACGGTGAATCGAAATCGAATTGAAAAAAAAATCTAAATAGCAGTCTACATCTGGTTCACGACTCTAATGAGCAGGGTGTTCTCTTCAGGTTCTTCTGGTTGGAGATTGGGAATTATAAGATGGAATGCCTGAGTGGAACATCTTGAGCATAAGTTGGTAGAAGGACAGTTTTTATGTGTGTGTAACTGTGAGTGTGATATCTAGTACTGTAATGAAAATGTAATAGCTGCTGGAAGCACTGCAGGACGTCTTCAGGACCTGAGACCTACCGGGGACGTCTTCAGGACCTGAGAACATCCAGAGACGTCTTCAGGACCTGAAACCTACCGGGGACGTCTTCGGGACCTGAGGCCTACCGGGGACGTCTTCGGGACCTGAGGCCTACCGGGGACGTCTTCGGGACCTGAGGCCTACCGGGGACGTCTTCGGGACTCATTTAAGCTTTAACTACATTAAACCTCATACAACTTCAGGACCGAGTTGTCACTCTAAGCTCCTCATATTCGACTCGGTGGCCTTGGAGGACGACTTAAAGACTTCTTTAGGAATGTTTTCTGCTCTATACTGTGTGACAGTGTTTGCTGTCCTGTAGCTGTTTGGTAGCTCTTTGTAGGTCAGCGTGTGTTGGTTACATTTCTGTGTGTGTGTGTGTGTGTGTGTGTGTGTGTGTGTGTGTGTGTGTGTGTGTGTGTGTGTGTGTGTGTGTGTATTCCATGCTGTGTGTCAGGGGTTACTGTAGCTCTCTGTCCATGCAGGAAGAAGTTGATGGAGATGTCAAAGGTTGTGATGAAAGCTTACTCAGTGAACTTAAAGTCAGAACAGTGGTGCATTTCATAGTTGATTGGGTAACTCGAAACACCCACCCACACACACACACACCACACACACACACAACCACACACACACACACAGATGGAGGAACGTGGAAGCGTCTGGTGGGTGCTAAAGTCTGGTGTGAAAGCTTCAGCGTGTGCTTCGTGTACTGGTGAAATGTGTAACTCCTGAATGTTTATGGAGTAATACTTTATTAAAAGACAGAATGATTTCAACATTCTCTATCAGTTTCAGAGTTTAATAAAGATGTCTGTGTTTGTTATCACTCTAGTGCTTCTGGTTCCATCCTGAGTTTTGCTGACTGTCAACAGTAGAGAAACACCTTACAGACGTTATTAATCCTTTATATTTTTCTTGTAGTAGATCAGTCTAATGATTATTTTTCACTCTTAATCTGGCAATAGTTTTCTGGTTGGATGATAAAATCATTTTTATTAACTTTCTAGTATATAACAATAATAATAATAATAATAATAATAATAATAAACTTTGATGTTTCAATTCAGTTTTATTGATGTAGCGATTTTAACAATGTACATTGGCGGAAAAAGCAGATTTACAGAATTAAAAGAAACATTGAAAGAACAATATTATAACATATTATCTCACATTAAAAATGGAAAAGCCCAGTGGTGATGTCTTTGCCTCTTTATGAGACCCCACAAAAACTCCACACAAAATACAGTCGGTGAGATTTCACCATAAAAAAATCTCTGAATAACACCATCTGCATTCCTCTGAGGAAGGTTCAGGCATTTATCACCCACTTGAACTCTGCGTTCAGGCATTTCTTTTTTACTCTCATATTCCACCATGTGGCGGCAAAATCAGGGGTGAAACTAAACATTGTTGACGCATCGATACACTTGACGGAAGTCGGCGTATTTACGTAACTAACATAATCGATGACGTCGCCGTGTCAGGGCAGCGCTGTGTATGAGAGGAGTGTAAATTTCCAGTGTGCCTGCATGTCGTTTCCCCCTGCTTCTCCAGCTGAGTGTTAGGACAGCGTAAAGCCTGAACAAGTGATCGTCTGATAATCACCACGGGGAAGGTTTTATTAAAATCAATCAATCAGAGATAGATCTGTGCATGGAAAAGCACCATGCTTTGTGTTTGATTTAAAAAGCAAACGTCCCCAGACCGCACTGTTCCCGTACCAACATGACACGCCCACTAACAACAACAGAACCTGCTGACTGCAGTGCTTTTGAAACGACCGACCGAGATGCACAAACATTAGCTTAGTATTAGCATGCGGTATATTTTTGTTATTGTTTAAGTATAAACTCGATTTATTTATATGTCACTAATATTCTTTTGTCCTGCAATTTATGTATCACCACAACATTTTTTAATTTGTGAAAAATTATTTTTAACTTACATACACTTGAAAAGGTGGTGACATGTTGCAGTTCCTCTATACTCCTATAGGGGGCCAGATTCTTTTTCCATCAAGATCTAAAACCAAGGCTAAGCAAAGTAGCAGCAATATAATAGAACTTAGAGTTATCTGAAGTTTAAAGACTGCTTTTTTTATCGAGTTCTGTCAGTTAAAATATTGCTATTAAAACATTAAGAAAATTAAGTAAATAATTTTTCCCTGGTGCTAGCGTACATAATATGATTAGCTGCCACATGGTCAGGAACACAGCCTGTGATTGGTCGACAGGGTCAGCTCATAAACAGCTTGCGTCTGGCTAACAACAACGTTTGTTCGGCAAAAAAAACTATAAACGGTATCACATTTATTTTCACTTGCCTGATCACACAACTGCGTGAGGCGTCCCGTCAGAACACAGAGATGTATGACCGGCGTCACCAGGGGTCACCTGATACGATATTATCACCATCCCGCTGTGGTGATTCTATTCATATTATGATTCGAAGACTATCACGTGTTTCCTCCGAGCTGATGCGACGCCAGCCGACCGCATCTTTTTCAAACTGCTCGCTCGCGCACCGTTGTGGGCGGAGTCACACACTCGGAGGACAGCGCTATCCGCTCCTTCCGCTTGCGTGAGCTCACAGACGCCCCTGATTGGCTGTAGAGCCGTGATTAATGTGTGCACTTTACCACTGAGACACTCTGAGACCTTAAGAGCACAATTAAAAAATTTTAAATGTTTTTTTTTTACAATTGTCTGCCTGCCAATGTGTGAATAGTTAAGAGCGCCCCCTGTAGGATTGTAATATAGTTGCAAATTTTTACCACCTCAAATGCAAACACACCTACTGCCTGTATACCGTATACTAGTGGTACTAGTAGTTAGTCACGGAGTAAACCAGTATAAGGATCTATAACATGACAAAAACATCAAAGCAGTGTGGATAAGAGCATCAGCCAAATGCCTCAATGTCAAAGTTTCCCTCATGGGATCGTTAAAGTATATCTGTGTGTCTATCTATAATCTAAAATCTTCAGATAATGAGTTGTTGTCATGTTGTTGCCGTACAGTCTGAGGTGGTGTGAGGTTGTTTTATTCCCACAGTATTTGGGGTTAGGACTGATCCGCTCCGGCGCTTTGCCTCCGAGCGTGCCGAGTCACTGTGAAAAACACCACGATGACATCATCGACTAATTGATAATTTAATGGCTGACTTGGTCACTGATTGTACTCGACAAGCTGTCGCACCCTCGCCGGATCATTAAGTGGTGATAAGAACTATGAGACAGCAGAGGCGGAGTCTGTCCCTCCCCGTGTCCTCTCACTCAGTGTGTGTGTGTGTGTATGTATCCGACACGTCACACAGCGGGGCAGAGGGGAGCGTGTGCATCCTTGAGGCCCTCTGGTGTGGAGGGTCAGAGAGGCTGAGGTTCACGTCCTGTGCCACGTTTCCGCTCAGGAAGTCGCTGCCTGCAGCGGCGCTGGAACTCGTCTTCAGTCTGAAAGCAACTTTCACAGAGTCCGTCCATTACAGCAGCGAGGACCTATAGATCTATACCATGTTTATATTCTTTTCACTGTGTGTGTGTGTGTGTGTGTGTGTGTGTGTGTGTGTCGGCGTGAGAGAGAGAGGGTCACGTGTCGCAACACTTTAATGTAGAGCCGGCACAAATAATCTTGTGTGATGCTTTCATTTGTTTTCAAGTACATAGCTTCCCTCTCCCCGTCCCATTATACACTTGAGGGTTAAGGGCCTCGCTCAAGGGCCCAACTGTCACAACTTAGTGGAGGTGGGGCTCGAACCTGGAACCTTCTGAACCCATCAATGCCTTAACCATTGAGCGACCCCCAACCCACAGCTTCATAACTGAACTATGTGGAAAATAAATTTCACTGTGCTGTAAGGAGCATGTGACAAATAATTGAACCCCCCCCTCCCCCTCTCCCCCCCTCCCTCTATCACTGTTTGAGTTTTGCTGATGCATTACAATGCGTTATTTATCTTGTTTTCATGGTACATCTGGCGCAGATTCCCAGACTAATCCCAGATCTAAAGCACTGCATGCAAACACACACACACACACACACACACACACGCACACACACACACGCACAGAGTTTGATGCAGTGTACAGAATACTGGGGCAGATAGAGATAGTGATTTGTGATGTGATTTTAGAGTGATTTCTACAAAATATGTCAAATTAGGTAAAGGTTTACGCTCAGATGATGGTGGGAATGTGTGTGTGTGTGTGTGAGAGCAGATGTTTTTTTATATCTTAGTGGGGACCGAATGTCCTCAGAAACGGAGCAAAACCTGACGAGTGTGATCGTTGTGTCGCAGCAAGAAAACTGCCTTTATTAAAAAATCATAGTAACACATGAGTGTGTGTGTTGTGTGTGTGTGTGTGTGTGTGTGTGTGTGTGTGGCCTACGGTCCTGTTTTTAGTCCATTACCATAGAAACTCCACATTACTCTAGACACACACACAGACGTCAGGTGAGATCTGTTGGACGTACCCCTCAGCCCTGTCACTCTGTGTCTGATCTGTTCCCGAGCGCTGATGTCCGCTGGACGTGCTGATGCGCAGCGCTGCGTGATTGTCAGTGCATGCAGCGAGGGTGTGTTGTGTTTTCTCCACGAGTAAACAAGCGCAGCTCCAACAGTGGCTTCATTACTGTAACGGTAACAGATTTTAGTGCGGAAATGATAAACGCTCAAGATACGACACGTTTACACACCGTACAGTAAAGATGAACACTGCTGGAACGTCTGCCGCGGCAAAGTGTGATCATGTCAACTAAATAATCATGATGATGATGATGATGATGATGATGATTAGTAATTCACTCGATTCAGAGAAGAGTCCACAGTTTCTGAAAGGGTCGAACAGAGTCACATTTTTTCTTTTTTTAAATTTTGTTTAGGAATGATGTGCACGAAGCTGTCTGTCTGTCTGCGTGTCTGTCTGCGTGTCTGTCTGTCTGTCTGCCTACGTGTCTGCCTGTCTGTGTGTCTGTCTGTCTATGTGTCTGTCTGTCTTTTGTCTATGCATCTGTCTGTCTGCCTATGTGTTTGCATGTATTTTTGCGTACGTGTCTGCCTGTCTGTCTGTCTGCCTGTCTGTCTGTCTGTCTGTCTGTCTGTCTGTCTGTCTCTGCCGGCATGTCTGTATGTATGTATGTATGTATGTCTGCCTACGCATCTGTCTGTATGTCTGTCTGTCTTTATATATGTTCGCCTATGCGTCTGCCTCTCTGTCTGTCTGTCTGCTTACGTGTCCGCGTGTCTGTCTGTCTGTCTGTCTGCCTATGTGTCTGCGTGTCTGTCTGTCTATGCAGCTGTCTGTCTGCCTACGTGTCTGTCTGCCTGTCTGTCTATGTGTCTGTCTGTCTGTCTGTGTCTGCTGGCCTGTCTGTATGTATGTCTGTCTGTTTGTCTGTATATATGTCTGCCTATGTGCCTGTCTGTATGTCTGTAGGTCTGTCCAGCCAAATTTTGTCAATCAAAACTGTGTAAACAGAATGTAATGAAACTTTGCCAGTCCTTCTGTATCACTCGTGCAGTCTTTCAAAAGAGACAGAGAGGAGGTGTTACTAAAAGCAGCAGGATTAAGAGGAGTGTGTTTTTAAACCCCCCGAGCCACCCCCGATTTTAGATACAGAGGAAGTTACTTTTTCAGATAAAGTGCAGCTCGATCAGGTTTATTTTTGTTATGACTCGCGTCAGCGTGCTTTATTTTGCGGTCTGTTTAAACGGTGTTTGCATGATTTTTATGGCGCAGCGAATCCAGAGCGTCGTATCGGAAAAAAAGAAGACATCATGCATCATGCTCTGGTTTCCATAGTAACAGCTCGTTTACAGGGACTTGTCCAATGGGCGTGCCACATAATTTAATAATAACAGCATTAAGAAAAGTTTATCATAATTAATATGTTTCTTTCTTTAAAGGAGTGTTTAAAG
>QMIH01000825.1:223009-235422 GCA_003987875.1 Clarias batrachus | reverse complement strand
TATACACACACACACACACACTGCCTGACCAAAAAAAACATCCTTTATTAACCTCCTTTAGCTTTGATTACGCAGTGTGGTGTCCAGTTTACGAATGAAAATGATTCTTCACACCCTGTCTGGGTCCTGGAATAAACCAGATAGATGAGATGTGCTGGTGATTCAGTACATTCAGGTGGTCATGTGACTTCATTTGATCTCCACATAACGTTGCTGAGTCTCGACCTGAGCGACTGAAGCGACCCCAGATCATAACACTGTCTCCAGAGGCGTGTACAGTGGACACTATGCATGATGGGAGCATCGCTTCTTACCCTGACACGCCCCTTTTTTTGGGAGGGCAGTGTGGTGAGAATTGGCCAATGAAATGAATGCATTCATTCGGAGTAGATAATCTTAGAACCAGTACTGTGTTATAATAATCATCTGGTTCCGTGGTGCGCTTCAACCCACCAGGACGTCAGACGAGACGACGCTGCTTGGCCCCATGAATGGAACTTTTAGGGCAACACCCATGGCTCTGGACTCACCAGGTCACATGACCTTGCTCCAAAGTCCAGTCTTTATACTCTTTAGCCTTTTTTTTTTTCTGACAAGTCGCACTAACAATTGGTTTTCTCGTGGAGACACAGCTGTTTATTCCAAATCCTGATCTCGGTTCTAAGCGATCTCAAGTCATGATTACTTTTTTCCCCAATCACACCTCCCGAGTGACGTTGAGGGTTCAGCGCTAAACTGCTTCCAGAGTTTAATGATGTGTCGGAGAGTCTCTATCCAGTTTCAGTCATGTCATCTCCTTAGTGGTCGTCTTTGCCTGACGCAGGACAATAGTTTGACTCTTCTGAAACACAAGAACATCATTTCCATGACCACAGGATACAGAAGGCTGTTTAAGAGGAGAAGCTCCTCACTGCAGGACACCTAAGATCCTTTACCCTCTATTACACATACTCCTATCAGAACGTTAGGTGTGTATTCTAACATTAACACCTACATGAAACTGGCACACTTTTAAAATAGGGCACCGCGTGTCAGATATTAAATAGGTCTGACAATATTTTTGACCAGTTTCAGTATTCCCAGTGTCGAAGCTTTCACTCCTCATCTGTTATTAACTCGTCTGTGACATCACATTTAAATGTTACAGGATCTTGTCAGATTGGTTGTGGATCTCAGTATCTGGAACTGGCAGAGCTCTGTGTGTGTGTGTGTGTGTGTGTGTGTGTGTGTGTGTATCAGCCACTGTGATAACAAAGGTCCTTTATGATTTTCAGTCAGTCAGTCAGTCCCTTACTGTGATGTCACATGACATGTTGCAGCTGGAGATGATGGCTTCATGAGAGTGTGTGTGTGTGTGTGTGTGTGTGTGTGTGTGTGTGTGTGTGTATAGAGTCGAGGTGTCGACTTCGACGAGCCCCTCAGAATTGAGGAAGACAGTAACTGGGCAGCCGAGCAATCGTGAGTATCTTTTATCCTTCCTGTTCATCACGCTGTTCTGTATGTTTCATTTTTCATTCCATAATCACAGCTTAAACACCACTAATGATCTACTGTAAACGGTCAGTGTTAGGAGCTGCTATCTACCTTTACTTTTCAGAGTACTGACATGTAGCACTGCAGTGCTCCTGCTAAGCGATGATCTGCTTGCTGATGTGATATCCCTCATACCTGACTGGCATTTGAGGTTAAATTGTATTTAAAGTAGCAAAAAATGATATAATAAGAAACCAAGCTCTACTATAATGTTGGCTAACTATGCATCGATCGAATGTGTTCCGTCGGAAAGCTTCAGTAACGGCTTGATCATGGCCAGGGTCACAGTGCATCGAGAGGACGTCTCGGTTATTACTGAGTCACCAGCAGATCTGGAGAACAGGCATTGCTGGCTCAGTGTTGGTTTTCTCGCTTTACATGCAGGAAGACCCGGGTTTAAATCCCAGTCGGTGCTCAAACCACAGCCGCTGGATGCAGTGCCGGTCCCGAGCTCGGATAAAATGGGAGGGATGCGTCATTAAGGACGTCCGGCGTAAAAAAAAAACCCGTGCCGAGTTGTTGTGCGGATCGGATGGGCCGTTGTAGCGCCCGCTCGACAGGAACTGTTGAAAGACTAACAACAACAACAAACGACAGATCTGGAGAAATGTAGACGTTAAACGAACATCGAACCTGATGACATTGGACATTTTGTGTCACATGGTGATGACACGAGCTTACTGTGCAGGCGCCTCTGATTGGCTGGCGTCTTGTGACTGACGCCGGAGTGAGCGTGAGAGTGCACAGACCGACACAGTCCTCTCTTGACATCCAGGCCAGGATGAATGTGGCATCGTTGGGATTCGAGCCCATGATGATACACAAAACAATTCTGAGGTTGATCGTGCCTCAGGTATTGAGTGTAAAGGCACTGTGTTTCCTACAGGTCAAAGGTTAACCTGATCAACCCGCTGAAGGAGGCCGTGGAGCTGTTGCAGAACCCTAACAGGTAAATGTTTAGCCGTTAACCATCACGCTTTACAGTCGACACATTTTTAAGACAATTTACATCAAATATAGCTGAGCAGACTGGACAGGTTCTGTTTCATCTGCTCCGGAGCTACAAGCTTAAAAAAAAGTCGCTGATCAGAATCCTGTTACATTCTGATATCATTAACACGCACTACGTGGAGAAAGGTGTTTGTCCAAAATTGTTAATAATTAAAGTCAGGTGTTTTAATCAGGCAACACCAGCATACCAAGACATCTTGGACAGTGCTATGCTTTCTATTAACTTTGTGGGAACAGGCCATTTTCTATTCCAACGTGACTCCGCCCCAGTGCAAGGACTATAAAGACTATAGAGTTCGATGTGGAAGAACTCGACCGGCCCTAACACCGAACCCTGATCTCAACCCCATCGAGCATCTTTGGACCTTCTCTTTTTTTTTTGTTTTTTGGATTTTTTCATTCCTAATTTAGTCGTGTCCAATTCCTCCCCGTCACTAGGGGGCTCCACATTAAGCTACTACTACCACTCAGCCGGTGTTTCCTCCGAACCACTTGACACCAGCCGACCGCATCTTTTCGAACTGCTCGCTCACGCACCGTTGGGGGCGGAGTMACACACTCGGAGGACAGCGCTATCCGCTCCTTCCGCTTGCGTGAGCTCACAGACGCCCCTGATTGGCTGTAGAGCCGTGATTAATGTGGGAGCGCTAAGTACCTCTCATCCCTCCCCTCTGAGAGAGCTCGGCCAATCAGCTCTCTCTAGACCTCCGGCTGCGAGAGGTTACAGCATCACCCGGATGATAGGGCGAGCGCTTTAACCACTGCGCCACTCGGAGGCCCGAGCCAGACCGTCTCGTCCAACATCAGTTTAACGCTCATAAACACAATTTCCCTTCTAAAAAGAGTAGAATCTGTTACAGCTGTAAAAGGGGGACCGACTCCGTATTGAAGTCTGTGTGTTTAAATACAATGCGAAGGTTTGGCCAAATACTTTTGTCCATGCAGTGTACTATCTGTAATTGTGTTTATTTAGCCGTGAACTCTTGTGAAATGTGTATTCATTTCCTTATCTACTCTACCTCTTGGTTGTGTGTGTGTGTGTTTATTCAGAGTGACGATGAGCTCAGCTGATTTGGCTGGAATTAAACTCTACCCAGTGGAAATGGTCACAGTGGACGAGTCTCTGAAGTAAGTCTCTCACAACCTGTTTAACTAGAATGACGCACTGGACGTCCTATTGACCGGAGGTTATTTAAGGTCGTTCGACACGACTGTATCACAGGCTCATGTTAATGTAATATCACTCACTTGTAGGTGATTATTCATGTAATCTAAGATTAATAATAAATTGAGTACAAATGTTTTGTTACTAAACAAAGAGGGAATGGCTGTGATTGACATGGGGAGGTTCTTTTTGTGGAAGGAGTCTCCAGTGTCAATGAGGTGACCGTGTTCATTCAGTTTAATTTGTATACCTCTTCTAACAGTGCTCACTGTCACGCAGCAGCGTAACCGAATAATGTGATTATGGGAATAAGTTTGGGGGGAAAAATGGGAGGAAATATGTGAAAATAAAAAAGGATACATGCATAAGTCAGAATGATCAGATCGTCCCTGATGAACAAGAACAGGAAAAACTCCCTGAGATGGTAATAGGAGGAAACCTTGAGAGGAACCAGACTCAACAGGGAACCCATCCTCATCTGGGTGACAACGGAGAGCAGGGATTGATCAGCACTCATACTGTGTGTTAGGAGGCTGGAAGTTCAGTAGAATAGGAGACGTGTTTAAGTTCATATGGAGTCCAGTTGATTATTGGGGGAAGAAAAAGTTGTGATACTTCTGGATGGTAACAGTAATCAGTAATAATGTATCATTTCTATTATATAATAATAGTGACCCTGTTTCTGATCTATAGTCCCCTCTTTCTCCTTCTCAGTGGTCAGGAGAGTGAAGACGGACAGACAACGCCTAAGGTAGTGTTTCCCATCTCTGTGCATCTATGCAGCATGTTTCCCCTCCGCTTGCACCGATACAGCCTCATCATATCACATCATCACCATATCACATCATCTATCACATCATCATCTCTTAATAGAGCTCATAGTTTGACTTGGCCATGCCACAGCTCGGGTATTGTAATGATGGAGAACTAACAACTGAATCAAAGTAGAAGAAAGTCTCATGAGAGACTCGGAGAGACTACGAGACTCCAAGTGGATGAAAAACTGACGAGCGCCAGGAGATCAAGTGTTATAACTAGAGCTGACATTTCATTATCACCACACTGACTCCAAAATCTATTTTTTGAAGACGTTTTTAGTTTATTGCATTTGATTGCATTTGAGGTGTTCCTCTATAACCCTACCGGCCGAAACATGGTGTCGGTGCTGCAGAGCGTCATATATCACCATTTTTAATCATACTTAGTGCTTCTTATCTCCCCATCCATGCTTTGTTTTTTTGTAAATATGCATAAACTTTTATATTTTTATCAGATAAACAGAAACACATTTGCTAAATACAATTTCAGGCGCTTTTATCTTTTACTGTCTAACATTTTTTGTTTTGAATTCAAATCTTTCAACGATCTTAACTGACATACGGATGAAACTCGGCCATTTTAGATTTCACCTGAAAATATATAAACGTGAATATGTGTATTATTCTAACATGCAAAATTGTTAAGATATTGCGACGGGAATGTGACGTGGTTACGGACACTACAGATTTTTTTTGAAAAAAAAAAAAAAATTACAAAATTAATTAAAAAAAAAAAATGTATAGGTCATGTGCTTCAAAAAGCTTACTTTAGTACCAATACTAAATATGAATAAATTTGCATATTAAAATTTCTGAAAAAAAAGTGTCTGAAGCGAGACAGTATAACTGTGAAAAATGTCCATTTTGGGGGCAGATATAAAATCATCTCTCCAAAATGGCTGAAGTTAACAACTTGAAATGTGCAGGGAAGTGAGATCAGACACATCCATGTTCCATGAACGTCACACACATCTTCTGTATGATATGAATAACTTAAAACCAAGCAAAAGAAGTAATGGAATCAGCACCAGTACCGTGTTTTGGCCGTACACACACACACGGGGAATTCACACACTGGCTGCCAGCGCAGCATCACGCATGCTAGGAGCAAATCATTTTTAAGTCTGTTTAGTATTGTGATAAAATGTAAAATGAATTTCTATTGAATCAGGATAAGGGGGTCACGTGCAGTAAGTGGCCCCGCCCCTCCAGGGTCGAGAGTTCGATTCCCACCGTGTGTGTGTGTGAAAGTGTGTGTGGAGTTTGCGTGTGCTTGGTGGGTTTCGTCTGGTTTCCTCCAACAGTCCAAACACATGCAGGTTAGGCTAACTGGCATTTCCAAATTCTCCACAGTGTGTGAGCGAGTGTGTGTGAGCGAGTGTGTGTGAGCGAGTGTGTGTGAGCGAGTGTGTGTGAGCGAGTGTGTGTGAGCGAGTGTGTGTGAGCGAGTGTGTGTGAGCGAGTGTGTGAGCGTGTGTGTGTGTGTGTGTGTGTGTTCCCTGCAGTGGATTAGCACCCCAACCCTGCACAGAGATTCAAGCGGTATAGAGAGCGAGTGAGCGAATCAGGATATTTATAAAAACCTTATACTTCCAGAACCACACGGCGCCTGGGCTCGGCTGTAGGCTGTGTGATAGTAAGGGATTCCACACATCTGTACATAAACACCTCACAGCTAGTCTCAGACACGTACCCCGTTACTGTCTCAGGGGCTACAATAGCCTGAAAATCCTCGTTTTTTTTTTTTGGTAATCTAGTGTGTCGTGATGATGTGTCTGATTATTTGGATGTTTGAGGTTTGGGAAATGTCCGGCCTGAGTCTGAGTCCCTGTTAGACTGTTTCTGTTTCTGTGAGGTTTAAACATACACACTGTTCTATCACAGTACACGGTACAGGGCAGGCGGAGTTCTAACTGAGGCTGTCAAAATTAACGAATTAACGTGATTAATCTAGGAATGTTAATGTATTATTATTTTTTTTATCTTTGTTAGTTTAATCATGTGACCAAGTTTGACCCTAATGGCTTCCCATAATCACAGCATGGTTCCCTGCCTATGTGTAATAAACATCTGGGGAAACATCACCAGGTGCTGAACAACAAGTTTTATTATGAAAAGCTTCTAGATGAAGGTTTGGATAAAAGTTGTTTGCTTGAGTGACCTTCAAGGGGAACTTGAAACATCAGAGGTGTGAGCGGTGGCTCAGGTGGCTCTAGGTTGTGTAGTTTCAGAAATGTTGATCCGGGATCGAGCCCCGCCTGTCGGTGGGTTGCCACGCCCCCACGCCACCCAACCACTGCATGCAGGTCGAGATTTTAATTGAACCTTTGTTAAATGTTAATGTTGGAGATGATATAAAAGCACTTAATATGTTACCTCTAACCAGTTTACATTTCTTTATTCTTTATTTATTATATACACGTTTGTTATACAATTTTAAAAATCAGACTATAACTGTGATTAACTAGATTACACTTTTTAATCGACTGAAAGCAGCAGTTCAAACTATACACAGTTCATGCACAAACCCACAAACCAGTGTGTGTGTAGAAGGATGATATGGTGTTACTCCGCCCTCTTTTCTGTTAGTAGTGTTCAGGGAAACTAAGCAGTGCTGTGTGTGTGTGTGTGTGTGTGTGTGTGTGTGTGTGTGTGTGTGTGTGTGTGTACATGGCAGAGGGCAGTTAGCCTGTGATGGTGCATGAAGAGCAGAATTTATATGAGAGATGAGAATTAGTCACACACACACACACACACACACACACACACACACACACACACAAGGCAAATCATGGCTAATTGACTCGATAACAGTGTATTATGATATTTTCCTGTTGTCATATTTTGTGTGTGTGTTTCTCATCAACCTTCTCATGAAGTCATGTCATGTCGAGTGTTGCTGCGCGAGATTACATAAGGATTCCTCCCACTAATGTTCACTTCTTGTCAGTTTGGGTTTAGAATAGAAATGTAAGCTTGATCTTCACGTTAAAGTTTATTCCACATTCTCCAGGCTTCAGAGTTAAAGTGTAAGGTGTGCTGTGGTCATGTGGTCATGGCAGTGTGCATGGGTTTGTGTGCGCTTGCTTGTGTTTGTCGTTTGTTGATTGATTAAAACGTCGCTCCTGTGGCTTTAGAGCGAGAAACGTGCGATCTGCATTCAGCATGTGATGTGATGAGACTGTGTGTGGTGTTGTTATACAGTAGGATCCAAAAAGTCCACTACTGTCCGAATTGATCTAATGCGCTCTAATTCTATATTTTAAATATAAAAATAAAGCTCAACAGAAAAGATTGTGACATTTGTTAGTTGGTTGTTCATTATGTACGTTCATTAGATTTACTCAGATACAGTGGAACCTTGGATTACGAGCATAATTCGTTCCGGAAGCAGGCTTGCGTTCCAAAACACTCGTAAACCAAATCATCATTTACCCATAAGAAATAATTAAAACTCAAATTATTCGTTCCACAGCCCCAAAAAAATAAATACATAAAAATAATTAATATGATCTATAAAGTGAAAATAAAACAAATTAACCTGCAATTTACCTTGAGTGTGTGTGTGTGTGTGTGTGTGTGTGTGTGTGTGTGTGTGTGTGTGTGTCGGTGTCAAATTACGCACGCGCGCACACATACGAGACGCTGAAACAGAGAGGGAGATGTTGATTATACTAGTAAGAGACGAGCACTAAGACCCTTCAGGGGAGACAGTTACGCACAATTCCACAGCGCAAGAGTGACGCTCGGTGTCAAAATAAGAGCGCATGATACTCGGCACTCGTAAACCAAGACTTGCTCATTTTTTTTTAATCAAAATTTATTAAAAATCTTTGCTCGTCTTTCGGAACACTCGTAAACCACGTTACTCGCAATCCGAGGTTCCACAGTACAGGTAAATTGGTACAAGTGGCTCAGACGTAAATTTGCCTTCAAAGCAAATCACAGGACGCCCAGCCTAAACAAATCATCACATGAACAGTTTAGACCCTCCCATTAAATAATTACCGCAGTGATTAATACTGTAACAAGTGATTTAACCCTGAATGATGCAGTGAGGAGCTTCAGAAGACACATCCTGTGGGCGGGGCAAAGATGTTTGTGATTCAGAAGGGTCCAATTATTGTCCTGCATCAAGCAAAGACAACAACT
Source organism: Clarias batrachus (assembly GCA_003987875.1). Classification (NCBI taxonomy): domain Eukaryota; kingdom Metazoa; phylum Chordata; class Actinopteri; order Siluriformes; family Clariidae; genus Clarias; species Clarias batrachus. Next base: position 226,743 of record QMIH01000825.1, on the reverse strand, counting down.
AAGGAGATTACTGAAATTATGAACATTGGGTAAAGAACTGTAGAACACTTTATTAAAACCTGGAAGGAAGAAATGTGGTTGGAAAAACATCCCGAATGTTTTGGGCATGATGGGAGATCACTTACTGAAATCAGATGGTTAAAAACAAAAAGCTACAGTAGAACTCAGAGCTCACAGCTATTAAACATTAATAGTTACAGTGGGAACATTTCCACATGCACAAATACACACATTCCACATGTGAAGAGAACTCAAGGGACTAAACCTTGAGAAAACCATTGATCAGTGACACTAATCAGGAGGGAAAAGRCTTCGGTCTGACAGGGAGTGTAAAGATTGTGGAGCGATTGGAAGAAGGTCATGTGACCTGATGAGTCCAGACTGAGTCTATTCCAGAGTGATGGGCGTGTCAGGGTGAGAAGGGAAGCGCTGTAATGAAGCGATGCTCCCATCATGCATAGCGTCCACTGTACAAGCCTCTGGAGACAGTGTTATGATCTGGGGTCGCTTCAGTCGCTCAGGTCGAGACTCAGCAACGTCATGTGGAGATCAAATGAAGTCACATGACCACCTGAGTGTACTGAATCACCAGCACATCACATCTGTGGACGGTTTCTTCATCCCCCGATGGCACACGCCGTATTCCAGCATGATTCGAATATCGGGGTCAAATTGTGAAAGAGCGGTTCAGCCGCATATATAATGATTTCCTAAACAACTTTTATTTAGTGTTCTGCATAAAATGTGATTATGAAATCAAACCATTCTTGGTAGTGGACTTGTACTTTAGGATCTGACTGTATATAAATATAAGACCTGCCTGTGTGCTGAAACGTTTCGACGCGATGCTCTATCCATGCTAGCGCGTGCTTGTGTTTGCTAGCTGTTTTGAGGTGTGTGTTGAGTTTGTGACTGCGGTGCGGTGGATAGTTTGTGTGTGGCGTGTGCCGTTTAATGAAGCGGACCTGTTAGGAGTCGTGAGGTGTCATTGTCGTTGAAGGACGGTCCGGATGAAGGCTGGGAGTTCCAGAGGAAGAGGCGGTATATTCTGAAACGGGCTCGGCTCGAGGCCCAGCTCGCCTGCCAGCAGTACACCTTCTATGTGGCGCAAAAGGTAATTCGCAAACGGTGCTGTAGTCTGGGAGGGGGGCGGGGTGTCTGGGAAAACAGGAAGCACTTCCTTGGGGGGGAGGGGGATGGGGCGTGACCAGGGAACTGCATTCTCTAATGAAATACAGCTGCACCATAGTGATTTCTACTTAATCACCTTCTACTTAAGGTTTCATAAAAATAAAATAAAAAAAATCATTACATAACAAGACACATGCAGGACAAGAACGAGGACTCTTTAACAGAGAAACGTTCTAGGTTGGGAAATTCTGCTGTATATTTCTGGTCCAAAGGTTCTGGTGGAAGGAGTTGCATGTTGGTCAGATCTAACAGAAAGATAAGGTTAAGATGCTACGAGGGAAAAACCTATAAAACATTGGCAGACAATGTGAAGCGTATAAATAATTAGTAAATTATAGGGTAAGGCTTCTCAGAGTGGGGAACCACGACATTCCCTGGTGGTCCATGGTTATTTTTTGAAAAAGGATTTGGTGAAAACGATCCTCTAACCTGATGCGGCTGGGTTTACGATCGAGTCCTTGCAGTTATTAGCCGGTTTCATTACTCACAGAGGGAACGTTTCAGTCCAGACCTCCATAACTCAAAAGCAGGTTCACGTCAACTTCAATCTAATGTGGAAGTGTGAGGGAGCGGCAGGAATCTAAAGCACTGCGGCTCCAATAAACCACTATCAAGTTCTTACGCCGTTTACAATGAGTCTGATTTCTGTTCTAATGGCGTTTGGAGATTTTTTTCTTACTTTTAAAGCTCTCCTCGGCTGTACGTGTCTCGACACCCCTTGGGGTTATATTACTGTACGTCTGGTTCCAGATCAGGAAGTGTGAGTGTAGACTGGAAGACCCAGATTCAGATTTTATCTCCTTGCTCCTATTCATACGACAGCTGGAGTTCAGCAGGAAGTTTTTTTTAATTTTTTTTTTTATAAGAGTTGCATAAACAACAGAATTCATGTTTTGGCATGTTTTGGAAGACAAGGTCGTGCAGCAGTGTTATAAAACAGATCGAGTGAGGGGGGAGAGGCCCTGAGTACCTGAAGCTAGGTGTGTGTAGTATAAACTCGACCAGTCGCATTAAACTGGAGAGGTTACGCTTCTTCTGACTTCTTTTGGTTTCAAAAAAAATAAATTAAAAAAAGCCAAATCTGTTTCTCCAAGGTCAAAAAGCCGAGTGTCTCATGAATCTAGAATGATGAACTGTTTAAGGTTAACTGAGGAAGCTCAGAAGCTCCGCCCCTGTCCACATTTCACACACTCATGCTCTGGAACCGGCGTGGTTCGGCATCATGTACATTCTACTCGGTCTGTCTGGAAGAAACATACAAGGCCACGAGTCACTAAGATCACATACAGTCGCGTAGGCATGTGCTGGAGGCAGAGGACACGAAGGACACCCATGTGGACACGGGGACACTCTGCACACAGACCCCAGCTCGGGGGTTGAACCAGTATTTTGCTCATCTTTTTCTGTTTGGAGACGGGTTTACAGACGGACTCATCCATGAACATAGCCCTTGACACACACCTGGGAATCCTGGTGTAGTTATGAAGGACCAGCCCAACCTTCACGCACACTCTGTCTCACAATATCAGTACAACATTTCCTTCTTTACAATACAGACCTGAACATCTATTCAAGCTTTGATCATTTCCAGACCATTTCCCGGCCTCCGGGCTCCTTTTCTGTGCGACATCATCTCTGTAAATCAAAGAAAACGAAGATGTCTCATGTATACAAGTCTGGAAACCCAGTACGATGCAAATGTTCCTATATATGTTTATTATGTCTACAATTTTAAAACATGCGTTAATAATTCATTAACAAACACTATAACAGAACCATATTTGTGTGCATGTAAATGGAGCAACATATTACATGAGGGACCAGAATCACTCATGTCCTCCAGCACACTCAGTAAAACCTAACAGCTGGTTTACTGATGGTGCTGGACAAACATCTTGGACGTGTACAGAAACATGCCATAAGCACCGGTGCCTTTGAAAACCTTTCTGCCTAAAAGGAACAATCTATATCTATTAAGAGCACGAAACAGGCGTAAACTAAACAGAGGGGATAAGCAGTAGTGTTGGATACAGATGTGTGCAGATGTGAAGTAAACCAGCTGGTAGGTTTTACTGAGTGTGCTGGAGAATATGACTTATCTCCGACAACTCTGACTACACTAATCAAGTTCTCACCTGCCTCCAAACGGTCACATGAGGCTGTCTGGAACACTTTGGATTGTTGCGTCCTCAATTTTTTCAACAAGTTGTACCGCTTCTATAGAGTTGAGATGGTGGGTTTTCCAGTTGTTTTTTTATTTATTTATTTTTTTTTCATGTTTTTAGAGCTTCATTAAGGGCAAGAACAGGAACTTGTTGGACTTGTTCACATACTTTATTGTTCATTGTATGTTTTCTATCTCAGGGTGAGATGATTTGTCAGGAGAAGGAGGAAGAGGAGGAGGAGGAGGAGGGTCGGAGAGGGCGAGCGAGCGTAAGTACAACACGACACACTGCTGCGTCCATCAGGTGTAGATCAAGAAATCAATTAGGGCCAGAAAACAATCTATTATAATATACTTTTATAATGTCTATTATTGTATA
>QMIH01000825.1:173671-204039 GCA_003987875.1 Clarias batrachus | reverse complement strand
TTTTATTTTTTTTGGAGGGGGGGGGCTATATATATGTTATGTTAGGTATTGATATATATATATTTGAACAGAAAGTTTTCACTTTTGTTTTGTTTCTTTGAGGATTTCTTTTCCTTCCAAACAAACCTAAATGTTTTAAATCTATGCAAAGTGATATTTGGAGAGAATTTGGAGAATTCGAGCTTTTTGGACGTCTCAGGGGAGGTGTGTGACCTCAGTAAGTAGACCAAAAAAACAAAAACAAAAAATCGGTCTTTTCTCTGCTTAAGTCACATGATTACGTGTGTGTGCAATTCGGAATAAGTGTAAGTTCATTGTTAACTGACATAACTAAGTACTAAGATAAAGGGAAATGTAGATTTGGGGCGGGACAGAGTGATATGTACGACTACAGATTATATAGAAGAGTTGATCATGTATATAATTTGGATCATGTTTGTTGAATGGATGGTTTTATTTGTTCTTTTCTGAGTAACGCCGTGTTCACACCAGCATGTGATGATCCTGCAGGAATATGTTTAGTTGTCGAGACGTTGAGGCAAAGTTGGTCTGGTGTAGGAACTCCGCTCGCATTGGAACACCACTGGTATCAGGTCGTTAGAATTATTTTAATAAAATGATCCTGTGTTAATGTTAAACGAATAACAATGTTGGAAATACGACTTTGAAACAATATTGCATCTATTATTAATAGCTGATGCACTTTTTTTCCTGGTAACGGAGTTCATTCTTTGAAGGACAAGCACTATAATTGAACCAGATTAAAGTCATACGTCAGAGGTACCGCTGTAAGTTTGTAAGGCTGTTTGCTTTACTTCACAGGCTAGCAGAGCTTAGCAAAGCAAGCTAACTGTACTAGCTGCCTACACTCAGAAGTGGCACCCATGAACTCTGCTTTGTCCTTTCAGTTTTCTCCCAAAATGTTCATATTTACAATAACTTGAGCGCTCTGACGTTTCAGGATAAAAACTCGTTATCAGTTTTGTTTAATTTATTTTGTACATTAAACAGTAATTGGGAACCAGTTGCAGGAATGCAGCGTAGCATTCGAGCCAGATGTTCACAAATTCCACTTTGCCGCGTCGTATCTAATGTGAGAGAGAAAAAGTCTAACTATGAAAACTCAGAATTATTATAGAAATCTATATATATATATATATTTGCATTTCCTTGTACCAAAACGAATAATTACGAGTTTCCATAGGCCAAAGAGTCATAGATTTTTAAGTAAGTATATATTTTTCTACTTGTTGTTTGAATTCTGTATTTGCACACGTGTATCGAAACACTTTAAAAGACTTTGCTCACAGCCTCCTGCGTACGTGGCAGAACCACCAAGTCACTAACTAAACTATTTTACGGTATTACATGTTACAGCAAAGTAAACTAATAGTTTTGTGTTGAAGACGTCTTTTCCTCTAATAATCAGGACAGACCAGACTGTATGCCAGTATTGCACTATTGCTTATGTTGTACAAATACACTGACTTCATGTTTTTCCAACTTAGCAGCAGCACATTTATAGCTCTGTGATTGAGAAAATACAGCTGTACAAAGCTTTAAAAATCACTTAACTGCTTCTGAAATGAGCAGTGTATCCATCACGTCTACAGTTTGGCAGGCGAGCGCAGTATTACACAATATAGGAATGTTTACTGTAAAAAAAACAAAAAAACAACAGGAAATATATTTCTACTGTGTTAGTTAAGGTTACGCCGTGCGGTCCTGACTCAAATATTTTCAGAGACACAGTTCTCATGTTCGTTCAGGATTTTTTTTTTAACCATTAAGGTTAACAGATTTTAGATTTCGTTTTAAACTGACTGAAAACTGCAGGAAATGTATCAACGATATCAGTGCTGGGAAACATAGAAACTGCAAATGTTGGAGAAGAAGTGAAACATTTATATGAAACCAGGTTGATTAGACACACTTTGTATTGCTCAAGCTAGCAAGTGTGCGATTTTTAATGGTTTTCTTTATAAAACACACAAAATTGGCACCCTGTCCAGGATGTACCCCACCTCGTGCCCTAACCCTCCTGGGATAGGTTCCAGGCCCCCGAACATGATAAGCACTATAGATTTTCAAAAAATAAATAAAACACCATCTCAGATGAGAATTTCCAAACTGACTTTTAACGCATTACTGATGTTTTAAGATATACTTCTAAGACCAGTGGATTTTATTAAAGAACAGGCTGTTTTTGATACCTGCTGAAAGAAAGTACCTTTAGTTTTATACTTTTTAATTACATTTTATTATTGTAAAAAGCTTAGACTGTACTTTTTTTTTTAAAAAACACTGTTGGTTCTTTGATCTTTGCCCTGTGATGTACTGTAGCAGATTTTTACTGTCATGTTTTTGCCTTAACTTTTGTAAATAGTGTGTGTGTGTGTGTGTGTATATACCCACCTGCATTTTTACAGTAAATACATTTTACCTTTGACAAAGCTATACTGTGTATTATATTCAGTTAGATCTACTGCACTGTAAGTCAGTGTAACAGCATGTAATAAATATCATGTGAAGATTCAAAACAACAATAACAACATCAATAATAATAATATTGCACTAAATTGAACCTTTACTTTTCACTGGCTCTCACTTTAGTTTTACAACTCTTAACAGAAATGAACATTTAATGTTTGTGGTCAGTAAGTGAGTCGAAGGTGAGGTGAAACTCCCAGAGATGAGCAGAAGCAGACTCTAAAGGGAACTCGTGCTCATCTGGGTTATACCACGGGCTGGGATTATAAATCAGTTCTATTGTACAGTTTAAATTCAAACGCTCAAGTTAAAAGGACGTTCATCACAAACATCACAGTCGTCACAGACTTTGATATTATCATCACATTAGTGTATCTGCTAAACACAGTCGTGTGTTCTTGTACTCCACTGTGATCATGAGATGACAGATTCATTCAAAAGTCGACCATCTGCTGGGAAATTCATCAACGCTTACAGTTTTCTGGGATTCTCAAGGGCCAGAAGTATTGGAACACCAGTAAAAAAAAAGGTTCGCCGCCTCCCAAAAAAAATAAAACAAATTCTTAGTCAAAGGCTTTATTGGATGAATCCAAAAAGACAAGTCAGACTGACGAATGACATTTATTCTTGTTTTACGTTGTGAAATGTGATGGCGGTTGTTGTTTTTCTGCTCAGTCTCACGCGTTCAGATACTTTGCGTGGTGCTTGATGTGGTCGTCGATGAACGCGAAAATGAAGTAATAGCTGTGGTCGTAGCCCTGATGAAGCAAAATGAGGAGAAAAATGGTTATTACATTGTGTATACATATTTGCGTACACTAATGCAGACAGAAACCGTAGCCTTAGTCAACGCAAACTGTTGGCACCCTTCAAGAGAGCGGTTCCACAATCAAGTTTAGCAAGAGTTATTTTTAAAACACCAGTTTATGGGTCCCGTTGAACACAGTACACCCGCTCTTGCATTTTAAAAACACCCCATTTCAATGAAATCGTACCGTTTTTGTAAATGATAACGCTAAAAATCTATAATTTGTACAATGACTTAGGAAAGCATTTCTAGTGGATGTGTATAATGGGTACGGCTCTCCTTCCTGTTTAGTGGGGACGGAAACACAGGAAAGAAAAGATGCGTGTTTGCCTTATTAAATACGACATCCCTAAAACTTTATAATAAAAAGCCCAAACTGTCACGAGCGTAAACCTCACTGAAATGTATTCCCCCCCTCCCCCCCCAACTGTCCGTTTTTCCTCAAATCTTGTGTAACTGGAAACTCCTACACGCTTTGCTCTGATTGGCTCAGAATCACATCCAGCTTCATGAATTCGACCATGCTTCATGTAAATTTAAATAAAACTAATTGATCATGACTGTACGTGGTAATGAAAAGCTCTTTTGTGCTCGGATCACTTCTGCACATCTGTTCATAAAACATTCCAGGCGTAGTAGGATTGACTTGAGCTTTGATGAACGCGGCGCGGCGTTTTTGTACAACTAGCTCTAGTCTAACGTCGAGTGGCTTCCTGACCATCAAACGGCGGCGTACGAACCTGCTGAAGTCGGAACACGACGGGGATTTTCTTTTCCGAACAGGCGGCGATGAGGTTATCGGGAAGCAGCTGACTGGCCGACAGGAACTGGTCGTCACGGCCCTGGTCGATCAAAATGTCCAGTTCTGGACCCGAGTACGAGGCAGCCAGGACTGTAGCATCGTAAGCCTGTAGGACGAAGCACAGGACTGCATGAAAATGTAATAAATGTGTAACAGATCAGCCTACATTCAGATAACAGCAATAACAAATCAGATGAAACGACCAGATTTGAATTAATAATAAAATGTTCTGGGCAGCTTGTCTTATATCAGACCTCTTCATAACATTTTAATGAAGGAAAATTTAGTATACTCCAAATCAAACGAAATTCTACCAGATTTACAACAGCTTCAGAAAACTTTATAACAGATGAAGCTCACTGAGGGACTGATGTACTTAACGACTGTTAATTAGTGAAAGTGTAACGTCAGCTAAAAAAAAAAAAAAAAACATCATGAGTAGCAGGAATTATGAATGAATGTGTGAGTTTAGTGACGTGACGAGGAAGAAAATGAGAATGGAGAAGAAAAAGAGATTCTCATCCTCAGGGAAAAAAATAATAAATCAACCACGCTTTCCCTCAGGAGCGTAGCACACTCACGGCTACGCTCAGTTAGCACGCCTCCCTTTGTTATTGTGGAACAATAACTCCGCGTCACGCGTCTCAGCATCAGCAAAGTCACAGCGGTTGCTGACTGCGCGGAATAACATCTGACGCAAGCGCGGCTTATTTTAACTCTCTAAGAAACACTAAAAATCTTTAATAGCTAACCAATGTAGCTTAGTTAGCAGCACAGCCCTCTTTTGCTCAGCTCTCTCACAGAGCAAGGCCACAACTCAGTGTTTTCACTCAGGTAGCCGCATAAAATACAATATTTTATTATTATTATTATTATAATAATAAGGCAATTCTATTATTTAAAAAAAACTGCAAAATTTTTATGACGATTTTTTTTTAAATCTAATAAATCTTGTTCACATCACATCTCAATTCAACACCATAATCTCGTTACCTCCCAGGTGGACTTTTCAGATCCCAGGTAGCCGGAAAACGCCTTCTGTCCCCAAGCACACTGCATGGGGTTACAAATTGGGGCAAAAGCAGAAACAGCCTATAAAAAAACAAATATAAATATAAACGGTTAACGCCATGTGTTAGTCCGGTCTATCGTATGATGTGCTCCTCAGTAACTCAAAAACATGTCACCTATTAGATGAAAGAAAAACAGTCAACGAGACATTAACGTGTTTTATGAAAGCAAAGTTCAGATTAAACAGCTGTACAGTAAAAAAAAACAAAAAAAAAAACAGGGTCAACCATATTATTGTGAACATTTAAATATAATCATCTTAACATTTAAATAGAGCGGCACCACAGCATGCAAACACTCCACATCACATGTTTTCCCCTTAAGTACTGAAAATTTGGAAGACATTTGGAAGCCTCAACATATGAAGCGTTTTCGGCAGATGAGCGACTGAACCGAACACTAAGTCACGCGTGGGGCCAGGAGACGTTCAAAACGTGTTTGTTTCAGTAAAAGGCAAGCGAAGTGAGTTTACATTTATTTTTTTTGTGGATTTTGTGCATTTGTGAAGACGCAGCACCACGGGTCCCAAGAATGTTATCAAGGACGGTAGCAAGAAGAAATGGGAGCCGCTTTCAGTTTGGTTAATGAAGCAGCCGGTTCCTAGTGGAATATTTATATAAATTAAGCTTAAGTGAGGTTTAATGTCTATTTATTTAATATCTTATTTATTTTTTACTTTTTTATATTTAATTTACGTGTTTTTTATATTTTGCTTGTTTTTAGATGCCAAAATATGATAACAGCATTTCTAATATTGTTAATATATGTTTGGGTGGCTGGAACGGATTATCTGAATTTACATTATTTCCTATGGGACGATTCGTTTCACAATACAAAATTTGACCTCAAGAATTCGCCCCTGAATGGATTCAATTCGTATGCGGAGTTAAAACTGTATTTGGATTATGCAATAAATCTACACTACAATTTCCGCAGATACAAATGGACCGCAGATCTACAAACATTCGTAGATGCAAACAAATCACGGAAGTAGCTCACGTGTATTGTACAAAAAATAGACACTGCAGGGCTGCAGATACCAATATGTTATCATGTCAAAGGTGTTCAAGACTCACTTTGTCAGACTTACGAACAAATCTGACTTACGAAAGAGCTCTTGGAACGGAGCTCATTTGTAAATCGCGGACTTGCCAAAAGTTTGTGTGAACCAGTCCACCACACTCACACGTGGTTCTTCCCCACACCACTCTCACAAAGACTGATGATGCACATGGTTTTGGAACTACGGGCACATCTGGTCAGGTGTTCACATACTTTTGGCCGTATGTTATATATGTACAGAGTGGTCATGTGGTATGTTATTAGCAGCGTTGTTTTTTTTTTTTTTGCTATATGTTCTATTCCTACCTTGTATTTCCCAGGATTCTTCAGGGCACATACGAGAGCGCCGTGTCCCCCCATAGAGTGGCCCGAGATGGACATCTTCTCCGGATCACCGGGGAAATTAGAGTTTATTAAACGTGGCAGCTGAGTAAAAGAAAGAGACGGGAAGTGAGAGATTATATTAGAGACACAGTAGAGGCTACATGTTTACATCCTGAGATCTAAAGACGTTTACTCTTGAGTATAGTGACAGCAAGTTCAGTAGTTACAGGACACACCTTGGTTATTTACTGTTTGTCGATGTGTGTACATATTGTATGCACCAGCGTTTCCAGACATCCTCATGATGAGGGACATCGGTTCATTTTGTTAAGGTGCCATCGGTTTATTTGACTGGTTAACCTTTAAAACCTTTCAAAATTCAAGTCGAACTCAATCGAGTCTATTCACTCCCAAAGTCATCAATTTAAAAAAATATCAACTTGTATTCATTTTTTTTTTTTACTTTAAACAATAAAAATGTCACCACTTGGATGTAATTACACCAATAGTTAAGACTCTTCCATTAAATAATTACTGCAGTGACTAATGCGCTTCAGCTGTAACAAGTAATTTAACTCTAACTGATGCAGTGAGGAGCTTCTGATTTCTTAAACAACCAGACACATCCTGTGGGCGGGGCAAAGACGTTCCTCTGATTCAGAAGGGACCAATTATTGTCCTGCATCAGGAAAGCAAAGGAAAAAAAAAAAAAACTAAGGAGATTACTGAAATTGCAAGAACTAAAAAATACATGATTAAACCCTGGAAGGATAGTGGTGACCATCACCTTTGAGGAAGAGATGTGGTGGGAAAAACTCGTTATTGAGACTCATCAAGAGGGAAAAGAAGCTTTAGTTTGCTGGGGATCATAAAGACTGGACTGTGGACCGATGGAAAAAGTCAGCTGACCACCTGAATGTAGTGAATCACCAGGACATCACATCTGTGGAGGGTCTCTTCTTCCCTGATGGCACGGACGTATTCCAGGATGGCGATGCCAGGATTCATTGGGGGCGAATTGTGAAAGCATGGTTCAGGGAGAGTGAGGCATCATTTTCACTCATGGATGAGCCAGAGTCCGGACCTTACCCCCACTGAGAATCTTTGGGATGTGCTGCTGGAGAAGGCTTTACGCAGCAGATGGCATAATGAGTGTTTGTTCTCACCTCTTCAGTTACATAGGAGTACATGCGATAATTGGTCTTCCACGGCTCCTGCGTAGCATCGACATAAAAGCCGGCTCCTGTTCCGAAGTCCCAGCTCTCGTCCTCTCCTTCGATATTGCAGCCACCTAAAGGGACGGTTACAAGACAAAACACTTCTATTAGATGTTTCGCAAACATGGATCTTTCCCACCCTCCAGCCTGACCGCTGAGGCCTACCCTGCGCCTCAGTTGGACCGAGTCGGAGTGTGTTTTAGTGTGACGCAGGTGACTCACGTGGGCTCGTATCCGGGGCCACGATGATGATGCCGTGCTCGGAGGCAGCCCGTTGGCTTCCTGCTTTGGTGATGAAGTTCTGCTCAGTGCAGGTCAGTCCTGTCACACGCAAACACAGACGTCTTACTAAACTTCTATTCACACAATAATCATTTGGACATTCGAAAGAAGGCTTTAAATACCGGAGAGCCAATACAGCACAGGGCATTTTCCACTCTCAGCCTTAGGAGGAAGGTAGATGCCAAACTTCATCTTGCATTTTAGCTCAGAGCTGGAAAAAAAAAAAAAAAGCAGGAAGAACAAAGACCAGGGAGAAGCTGCAGCACAAATGTTTTGCTGATTCATCCTTTCATTCCTAGTCAGGTTATTTTGGTCTGACTTTTAATGAAGAATCATATAGTATTATTATTTATATCAATAAGCCAATCCCACAATGCAACATGACAACTATTTATTTCTGAAAAATATCTAAGTAACTTACAGACCTTGGAAACTCCCTAATCTTTCCAAACAACTTCAAAAAACCAACAGATAAATTTGAGCAGAATCACAAGAAAGGAAGTGCTGTAGTGCTGAATATCAGCACGGCTGTGATGCTGTCATAGAGAAGAGGAGCTGAAAATCAGTACAACAGCACAACCTCCAGTGTGATATCGCTTTTATACAACAGTTCCACAAACATCACTTATTATTATCAACAGATTATGATTTGTTTATTTATTTATGATATATCAGTTATTTTGCTCGGTCCACACATATCCTTCTGCGCCCGGCGGAACTAACTAACCGTGCCTGCTGGAGCTGACGACCGACAGTGAGAGTAGTGCTAAACTCTTAGCGGTACTCTGTAGACAAAAGGGGAGGAGAATAAACCATGCAGGTGGTGGACAGTCCTGAGAAACTCACCAATATTTACTTTATTTTCCACTTAATCCACTTTAGAATATCAGCTCCGTTAACTTCCAGGTTCAAATCTCAAATAGTGTTAAATGGAAAGCTAGTGCACAATGTAGGGTGTACAATCCCTTGTTCCACACACCAAGTAGTGCCCTTGATCAGGGGTTTGAGAGGTATTTGGGATTAAGCCTTTTGTTAGACGCTAGTTGGCTTTGTGGTTGGCGTTAGCCGTGAAGAAAACGACTGGAAGGTGATTACTAAGGAGGTGATTAAGACGACATTAGATTGTCAGATGTTTGGTGGTCTTTCCTCCTTTTTATTCCTTTCTGCTCTGTAAAGTTTCATAACGGCGCTAATCTGAGGTGCTGCTTGAGGTTAATTGGTGATTTCTGAGGCTGGTGACTCTAAATGAACTTCTCCTCTGCAGCAGTAAGTTTTGGTCTCGCTTTCATGGGAAGGTCTTCATGAGAGACAGTTTCATCATGGAGCTCGATGGGGTTTACAAACACACTCGACACAATACTGTTCTTGCAGGAACTGATCCAGAACAGCCGACCTTCATGTCTTAAAGTAACAACTGACTGTTGTAGTGTAACTAAAATCAGTTCATAAAAATTACTTTTGTCCTTTTTTTTATTTTTACCTGTCATGCTCAAACACTTTCTGGTATCCACCGCAGCACTTATTGGACGACACCTGCGTTAAGGCCATGGCTTGCTTTAAACAAAACACACAATACATTCATAAGAAACGTAAATGTAAATTGTTGCTGATTTTATTATTCTTTTTTTTTTTTTTTTTTTGTACATATAATACAGCTAACTTAAGTTCAACATGAAAGTGACCAATCTTGCTTCCCTAAAAACCTAAAACCATTATACTGTCATGCTTCAAAAAAAATATTTTAAATGCAAATTATCAATATTTCTTTATGAGTATTAATACTATAAAAGTTGGTGTAAAGTTCTAGAAGAATGACCTATATATATATAATCTGCAAAAACTGCTGCTTAAATTCAAGCATAAAGACATGTGGCCATAAAACACAGAACACTATACTTTATTAAGTTAAAATTGCTTTTGTAATAGTTAATTGTTTAAAAAAAATATTCTGTTAAAATCCAGGGTGACCTGAGTGCTTTGGTAAAAGCTTTAAAAGCAAAAAAATCTGTAGTATCCGTAACCATGTCAAATTCATGTTGCAATATCTTAACAATTTAGCTTTTTAAAAATAATAATAATAATAATAATAATAATAATACACTTTCCAGGGTAAATTTAAATTGGCCAAGTTTCATCTAAATGACAATTAAGATACTGTAATTGATTTGATTAAGATTTGAGTAAAAAAAAAAGAATTACAGGCACTAAAATAAAAAGGGCATGAAATTGTATTTACTAAATTTGTTTCATTTTATCAGATAAAAATTAATATTTACAAAAACCACAAAAAAATGAAGCACGTTTCAGGAGATTTATTAAAAATGGTGATATATGATCCTACCTGATAATTCACTTTTTTCACCTGGGTCAGACACTTTGTAGCACCGACACCATGTTTTGGCCAAATAGTTTGATGTTTATTATTTGTTTATTTTAATCACTGTAACTGCAGAGACTGAATTTCAGTTGTGATTAATACACACACCAACCACCCTGTTACAAAAATAGCCTCCTGCTCTGGTCTTAATACACATGAGTCCACTACAGAATGAGTGTGTGTGTGTGTGTGTGTGTGTGTGTGTGTGGACAGGGGGCAGCAAGCCAGTAGTTTCCACCCTGCCTAGTGCGCACAGGTAGGGATTCGGGGGCAGTTTGGGAAACAGCCCAAAGTTACTGACAACACACACACACACACACACACACACACACACACAGGGGTTTAAATCAACTGAAACCAGGAGAAATATCACACAGGTTCACATTAGTCCAAACTCTGACTGCTTTCCTGCAGCTGCACACATTTACAGTAAGAACGCACTGACTGTGGACAGAACCTGCTCGAGTTCAGCTCACCACATCTAAATTGTTGCAGTTAATAAAACTATACAACTTTACGTTATATCACACGGATGTCCGAGGCGGTCACACCTTTTGAGAGCTGTCCGGTCCTCGCGTCGCTCCGCTGCGGGAAGTCTGCGCGGTTCAGTGACGTCACGACGTCGCGTTACGGCGTGTTTGCGTCACCCTCGCGCAGCCGAACGGGGGTGGGGGTAAGGGGCGTGGCCGCAGTGACGGTGAAAGGACGCCTCATTTCGAGATGCGTTGCCTAAATGATCAGCCTGAAGGTCCCTTCGAAGTGCGCTACACAGGGTGTTCGGCCATGTTTAAGTGCGATTCCAAACAGTGTAGGGAACGAGTGATCAACGGGTCTTCACTTCACCGGAAGTGAAATTGAAATATTTCCCATCAGTCTGTGAGGTAGTGATGGGGAGTTTGAATCATTTTAGTGACTCGGTTCTTTGAATCTCGTTCATCAAAATGAACGAATCTTTTTTTGAGACATTTAGTTAATTTCGTTCTTTTGACCAAAAATAAAACAAAATGTGACATTTTCAATAAACAGACCCCACCAACACGTCTACATACACACATTTTGGCTCTAGTTCCAGTGATGAAAATAGTACAATACAGCTAAAGACATATTATAAAAAGAATGAGCAGCTCACAGTCTGAGCCGTTCGTTATTTTGAATCTACTGTATTGCACTGAATAGCGTCTATGGGAGTCACGTGACAAAAATAACGAACGACTCGGACCAAAGATTCAAAAGTAACGACTCATTTCTGTTCCCTGTACAGTCGTGGCCAAAAGTTTTGAGAATTACATAAATATTGGAAATTGGAAAAGTTGCTGCTTAAGTTTTTATAATAGCGATTTGCATAAACTCCAGAATGTTATGAAGAGTGATCAGATGAATTGCATAGTCCTACTTTGCCAAGAAAATGAACTTAATCCCGAAAAAAACTTTCCACTGCATTTCATTGCTGTCATTAAAGGAGCTGCTGAGATCATTTCAGTAATCGTCTTGTTAACTCAGGTGAGAATGTTGACGAGCACAAGGCTGGAGATCATTATGTCAGACTGATTGGGTTAGAATGGCAGACTTGACATGTTAAAAGGAGGGTGATGCTTGAAATCATTGTTCTTTCATTGTTAACCATGGTGACCTGCAAAGAAACGCGTGCAGCCATCATTGTCTTGCATAAAAATGGCTTCACAGTAAAGGATATTGTGGCTACTAAGATTGGACCTAAATCAACAATGTATAGGATCATCAAGAACCTCAAGGAAAGAGGTTAAATTCTTGTTAAGAAGGCTTTAGGGCGTCCAAGAAAGTCCAGCAAGCACCAGGATCGTCTCCTAAAGAGGATTCAGCTGCGGGATCGGAGTGTCACCAGTGCAGAGCTGCTCAGGAATGGCAGCAGGCAGGTGTGAGCGCATCTGCACACACAGTGAGGCCAAGACTTTTGGAAGATGGCCTGGTGTCAAGAAGGGCAGCAAAGAAGCCACTTCTCTCCAAAAAAAACATCAGGGACTGATTGATCTTCTGCAAACAGTATGGCGAATGGACCGCTGAGGACTGGGGCAAAGTCTTATTCTCGGATGAAGCCTCTTTCCGATTGTTGGGGGCATCTGGAAAAAGGCTTGTCCGGAGAAGAAAAGGTGACGCTACCATCAGTCCTGTGTCATGCCAACAGTAAAGCATCCTGAGACCATTCATGTGTGGGGTTGCTTCTCATCCAAGGGAGTGGGCTCACTAACAATTCTGCCCAAAAACACAGCCATGAATAAAGAATGGTACCAAAACACCCTCCAACAGCAACTTCTTCCAACAAACCAACAACAGTTTGGTGAAGAACAATGCATTTTCCAGCACGATGGAGCACCGTACCATAAGGCAAAAGTGATAACTAAGTGGCTCGGGGACCAAAACGTTGAAATTTTGGGTCCATGGCCTGGAAACTCCCCAGATCTTAATCCCATTGAGAACTTGTGGTCAATCCTCAAGAGGCGGGTGGACAAACAAAAACCCACTAATTCTGACAAACTCCAAGAAGTGATGATGAAAGAATGGGTTGCTATCAGTCAGGATTTGGCCCAGAAGTTGATTGAGAGCAGCCCAGTCGAATTGCAGAGGTCCTGAAAAAGAAGCGCCAACACTGTAAATACTGACTCTCTGCATAAATGTCATGTAATTGTCGATAAAAGCCTTTGAAACGTATGACGTGCTTGTAATTATATTTCAGAAATACAAAAATAACATCACAGAATAACAAATAACAAAGATCTAAAAGCAGTTTAGCAGCAAACTTTGTGAAAACTAATATTTGTGTCGTTCTCAAAACTTTTGGCCACGACTGTACATAACCTACGGAGGTTTTGCAATGCTTTGCGCATGCGCGCCCAGTAGAAAATGAGCGAATCACTCTCTGAGACTACGCATTCTTCCGAGTCACGTTAAAGATTCGTTCAAAAAGAACGAATCGTTCACGAATGGCCCATTACTTCTGTAAGGGTGTGAGTCTGTTGTGACATCATGGGAAAGGAATGTCAACAAGACAAATCAGCTGGTGAACAGCTTAAAATTGCGTGTATTACAGTTTATCATATTATGAATTTTTTTTTCAACAGGTAGCCCTAG
Source organism: Clarias batrachus (assembly GCA_003987875.1). Taxonomy (NCBI): domain Eukaryota; kingdom Metazoa; phylum Chordata; class Actinopteri; order Siluriformes; family Clariidae; genus Clarias; species Clarias batrachus. The sequence continues at coordinate 190,501 of QMIH01000825.1, read as the reverse complement.
TTATGGAAAACGTCAAAATGCCCAGTCTGTTTTAAATGGAACATTAGCCTGGTTGCTTTGCCAATACCATCATACAGTCCTGTAATTTAAAATAGACTCATTTAACTCTAAGAAGACAGGTTTGAGAGCCCAGCTCTCTGTCAGGAGAAACTACTGCACTGTACAGAGCAAAATTGATTTTGGCTTCATTTGTCTCACCCCGTATCTTATTACGGTGACCCCTATTATATAGTTATACAGTGAGGCAAAAAAGTATTTAGTCAGCCACTAATTGTGCAAGTTCTCTCACTTAAAAAGATAAAAGGGACAAAATAAGAAAAAAAAAATCGATAAAATCTCATTGTAGGATTTTTCATGAATTAATTGGTAAATTCCTCGGTAAAATAAGTATTTACTCACCTACAAACCAGCAAGATTTCTGGCTCTCACACAGGGGCGGATCTAGAAAATTATTCATGGGGTGGCAAGGGGATGGCATTAAAATTATGAGGGGTGACAACACTGAAGCAAGCATCCTTTCATGGTTTTTGTGGATTCAAGGAACGCTATTCTTATTCGGTGCACTATGGTGCACATTTTTACAGCCCATGATTTTTACAGGAGCACTGATCCATGTTTTGCCACATGGATCAGTGCTCCTGAAAGCTCCTCTGGATGCTGCAGTGTGCACTGGGCTCTGCAGAAGTCAGAGTCAAAGTAGTCAAAGTACTAAAGAAACAAATATGTTATGAGTCGACGTTTAAAGATTCAGCTGTACGGACATCCAGAAGAAGTTCATTCCACCGGCTAGGTGCCAGAACAGAAAAGACTCTAGATGAAAATGTTTTCCTTGATCCCTGAGAGATGGTGGGACGAGGTGAGCAGTGCTGGAAGATCAGACCTCGGGCGCTCTCAGACTGGTATGGCCATATACGTAACCTTGTCTGAAGAGATGTCTACGGTTGCTGGTTGCTGTTGCCCTCTCCTCTAAACGGTTCTTGACAGTTTTATTACTTTTTATGACCTTTTTAGGACCTTTTACGATAACCTTGTAAGGATATATAAGGATAATAAGGATGACCTTGAGGATTTTATGGCCTAGAAAAAAAAGGGGGGGGGGTGTTTTACGGTGCTTATGCATTAGACATTGTTCCATTTATTTATTTCATTTTTTTCATATATATTTATTTCATTTATGTATGTATTTATTCATTTATTTATTGTAAGGATTTGTTCAGCGTATTTTTATTATGCTTGGTGAGGGGTTATTTTCAAGGTGTTTGTGTTTAACTATTAAGACAGCGAGATTTATTTCTTACCAACTGAAGAACAGTGAAACATTTAATCAGTGTTGTAAAAAACTTGGATCACTTTAGATGACTGGGGACTGAAGAATAAGCGTTACCAGAGGGTGAGAGCCGCGAGTCGTTGAGAAGGGTTTGAAGAAGAAAAAGAAATTCGGCGTAAGTTTGTCCGATGTTAAGCGATCTGGGCGCATCAACAGCGAGTTCTCGACTTGGGGCGGAATGTGCGCTGAGTTTGTTGAACGACTGAAAGAGTCAAAAGGGTTTCCCCTCGGAAGTTGTGATTGGCTGCGTCTGTTCATGATGAAACATTTAGAAAAAAAAGAAGAATTAAAAATTTTTTTTCCCAATGTTCATCTAAAGGCGAATGTTTTATACGAATAATACATTTTAGGTTTAGGAGTGTAGCTACTTAAAAAAAAAACAGAGCTACAGTAAAGATGTTGCGTGAAGTAAATACTAATCAGAGAAAAAAAAAGAGCCTTGGCCCGCGAATTATCAACGTATGATGTGTCACGATCATTTTGGACGAAAATGCTTTGGTTAGCCGTTTGTCGCTCTAAGGAGATAGGTTGTAGGCCTAACTGTTTTTACCTATACGTAGAAGGACTCAGAGTTAAAAACAGGATAATGCTTAGGATAAAAAAAGTACTTTTTTCTGTTAGAGTTAACAATCACTGTGTTGGGGATGTTTATGACCGATGGGTAGAATTTAACACCGACACACACACACACCGACTCGCACACTCTCTGCACACGCAGACACTCTCTGCTTTACACAGAAAACTCTGCTCTGTCCCGATTCTTTTCAAAGGTAAGTTGCTGGTTAATTTTTTGTTTTTTGTTACTTTAGAGCAGTGATTCCTTATGCACTCACAGGAATGTCAGAGAGATTTCTTTTTTTCCCGTTAAAACATATCTATCGGGGTTTATTTAAATTTTTTTAAAGGTAAAGTGCAGGTTAATTTGTTTTATTTTTACGTTATATATTGTATCAATTATTTTTATGTATTTATTTGTTTGGGCTGTGGAACGAATAATTTGAGTTTTCATTATTTCTTATGGGAAAATTAGATTTGTTTCACCAGTATTTTGGAATATGAGCCCAAAACGAATTATGCTCGTAATCCAAGGTTCCACTGCATTTTGATTTCGTTTATTATCTCTTTATTTAAACAGAGTAGGTCATTATTTTACCTCTAAATCCGTTTAAGTTATAACTTAAAATCTTTTCAGAATGAACTATTCAGTGTTTCTTTAAAATAAGAATATGAATCCTTAAATGTGCAGTTTTTCATTAATGAACTCTAACTGATCTGATTCACTATTACAGAGCATTGAAGTGGGAGGAGCTTCAGAGACCCCAAAACACTTATAAATGGCAGTAATTTGTCAGTAAATGTGTGTGTGAAAGTGTGTATGTGTGTGTTAGTGAGAGGGTCTGAGAATGACAGTGTTCCTCTGTCCCAGTCCAGCTGCACTCTGATCCTCTGGAGTTTCTGGGACAATGAGAGAAGAGTGGGTGTGTGTGGTGTAGACCAGGCTGTATATACACCATCATGACACCACACACACCAGATTCCACTTCTGGAGATTATGTTTTCCTTCCTCTGAGCAGATTCTGTCATCACACCCACAAACCAGTGTGTACAGTCTACAACTTCAACATCCCAGTGTGTCCCTGAGTTAAAGCCCTCAGAACCCAGGATATACACATATTTATCAAATCTCTCTGGATTATCAGGAAGCTTCTGTTCCACATCACTGCGTCTCACACTGGTCAGATCATCAGATACAACGAGTTGAGGATGAGCAGTGTTGGGGTCCAGAGTTACAGGTGCTGAAAACACACACACGCACACACACACACACACACGCACACACATTTGTCTAAAGCAAATAAATAATAGCTCTATGTGGTAAGGTAGATGTCACAAAAGCTGTGCGTGTACTAATAAACATTTGTACATATTGTAAGTTATAATTCTTATAATTATAATTGACCTTATAATTCTAAGTTTGTGCAAAAATGTGGTTTTATAAACTCTCGTATAAGTCAAATCATACATAAAATATGTAGTGCATGTTCTCATGTGAGAATACCATTCCAAAAAAAAAAAAAATATATATAATAATAATAATATGAAACGCTTGGGGTTTGTCTGTTATGAATATGAATTGATAACTGTGACTCTTCTGTCAAAAATATGTCACAGACTCACAGGCATTATGTATCGAGCAGAAGATACATCGATTTCACAAACATGTGTTTGTATTGTGATTGGCTTGGAGGCAGCAGAATGGCAGACGAGGAGAGTGCAACAGAGACGGGACGAAATCAGGTAAATTGCTTATATATCTCACATTGTGTTGTAATATAATTTTCTTATATATTACATATATAACTCATGATCAGATTGTGACATCAATGTAACTTCTGCTCGATATATAATGCTTGCAAGAGTCACAGTTATTAATTCATATTCATAATGGAGAAACCCCAAACGGAAAAATTGCGCTTTTTCTTCTTATTATTATTATTTTAGTTTTTTTTTTAATCGTATTCGACCATAAGAGCATGCACTGCATATTTTATGTATGATTTGACTTATACGAGATTTTACAAACCCCTATTTTTGCACATCCTTAGGCCAATATGTACAAATATTTATTAGTACACACATGTCTTTTTGACAGCTACCTTACCCCATAGAACTTAGATAAAAATGTACACAAACATATATAACCTAACAACATGCTTTATGCCCTTTTCAGTGTTCTTTATTAAAAGAATTTAACAAAATTAAGTAAAGCTTTTGCAAAATGATTAATTATTATTATTATTACAACAAAAGTAGAGAGGTACATTGAAGAAAACATTGGAGTCATGCTAGCAACTTGCTGAGCACTCCAGCATCACGTTAGCAGCAGTGTAATGATGTAGCTAGCAACATGGTAATATAGTTAGCACGATGCCAGCTACATGCTAATGAGCTAAACCCCATGCTAGCAACATGCTAAGCACGCTAGCATCATGATATCAACATTCTACTGATATTGCTAACAACATGCTAATATAGTTAGTATAATGCTAGCAATATGCTAATAAGCTAGGCGTTATGCTAGCAACATGCTAATCACACTAGCAACGAGTTAATGATGTTATTAGCGAAATGTTAATATAGTTAGCATAATGCTAGCGACATGCTAATATTTTTAGCATCATGCTGGCAACATGCTAATATAATTACCATAATGCTAGCGAAATGCTAATTTTGTTAGCATAATGCTAGCAACATGCTAATCGTGTTAGTGTAACAGCGGTGCAGAGCAGACCGGTTACATTAGCAACATGCTAACAGCATGCTAATGATGTTGCAAGGGGGCGTGGCTTATGAGCATCATGATAAATGTGAAAGAATGATTGGTTGCCTGAGTAAAATGAGCCCTCCCACACGACACTGGGATTCACAGTTAAATTCAGTTTTAAAGTTCCTATGGAATTTACTATTGTATGTTAATTGCCCCCTGCTGGGGCAGTTTACCACTCGTCCATTAGAAAAGTCATGTCAAGCCCCCTTTCCCCGAACAAACCCAAATAAAATTAATTCCAGAATGAAGCACACAATTTGCCACGTTTCATGGGTGTACAAAGAACGGAAAGTGACGAGTCATGCACCAAATTCCTCATTATAAGTCAATGGGGCAAATTTGGGCACCTGTTTTACCCCGGGGGTAAAACATATACCCTCGTATGGGGTATGTTCCAACACAGATTGTAGGCCTCTTCAAATGTGTTAAAGTTCAGATTTCTACCAAATTCCCACTCCGTGCTTCAATCCATCAAATTTGGTCTAAATGTTAAGAATTATTTGGGGAGATTAATTGGCCCCTGTGGTGCTTGCAAAACTTTCGCTTCACAAGCACCACTAATAATACAAAAAATAGGCATTTAACACATTACACAAATTAAAAGTCATTAGGAATACAACATTAGTCTTATTTAAAAAGGCAGAAAAAATAATGCTTAGCATACACGCACACGGAAAGACAAAACTAAGTCTTACAGTATTGGACAGTGTGCTGCATCTTCTGCCAGACTCTGAACTTGAGGTTGGCCAGATGTTTTGCCACATGGATCAGTGCTCCTGAAAGCTCCTCTGGATGCTGCAGTGTGCACTGGGCTCTGCAGAAACATTCAGGACTCAGTGTTGCTGTGGGTTTGGATTCAGAAACACAGAGAACGAGAGAGACAGGAAGCACATCACTCACCTTTTCACTGTGGCCTTGTAGTTCTGGAAAACAACAAAGCAAACATCAGTGGATATGATTTACAGTTTTACACACTGAAATGTGACGTTTCTGATGATGGAGAGAAGTTTGACTTTCTCACAGTATAAATACTGACTAAATGATCCTCACTTGTAAGAACGAGACGTCTTCAGCTCTCATCTCCTCTTCTATGGCTCTGATTGTGTCTGAAAGAGAGGATATGTCTCTGCTCAGCGTCTCGATCTTCTCCTTCATCATCTGACTCTTCTGCTCCTCTTCCTCTCTCAGTGCAGTGATCCTGGCTGCCTCTTCATCTCGTAGAAACTGGTGAAGCTTCTCAAACTCCTCCTTAATCTGACGCTCTGTGTGTCGGGCCTGAATCTGCAGTGAAGAGGAAATCAAATTAAATATAACTGATTATACAGTGATGGAAATATAATTATAATATCAGAACCATGTTATTGATTCACACCTTTATATGTTCTGCAGTCTGACTCCAGTTCAGTTTACAGTCGTTAAAGATCTTCAGTTTCTCCTGTAGGGGCTCCAGTGCAGGTTTGAGCTTCTCCTGAAACAAATCAACACACTGCATGGAGACTCTGTGTTTCAGCTCTTATTTTACACATCATTAACTCACATCACTGACAGGATTTAACTTTAAGAGTTATGTTCTCTTTTATAAACACTACTTATAAAAAGTTTAGACTTATATGATGTTGGTTTATTTGTGTACACTGCTTTATTTCAGATGATGAAAATTTGCATAAAATAAAGTATTAGACTAACATATTTGGTATTTATCAAATTAATTAACTAATGAAAAAGCAACTATAATTTAACTATTACATCTTATTTTTACATTGACACTGTAGATATGAGATAAACTAAAGTTCTCTCTCCAAGTTATTTATAAAGTTTATAAAAAACTTATTTATAAATAAAGTAATTTAGAAATTTAGAAAGTTCTCTCTTATCTCAAAGTTATGTAATATTTACCTTACAGTCTGTTACTGCCTCATCAATGGGGCAGAATTTATGGCCGGTGTGTTTTATTGAAGTCTGACACACCACACACACCGTCTGTTGATCRTCCAGACAGAAGAGTTTGAGTTTCTCACTGTGCAGACTGCAGACTGTTTCAGACCCTGATGAAGATCTCTGACTTCTCTCCTGTAAGAAAGTCTCACACAGGTTCTTTAAAGCCAGGCTTATGGGAGGTTTATCTAAAGACGACTTCCTCCTACAAACAGGACAGTCTCTGGATCCATTGGCCTCCCAGAACTGTTGCAAACACACTTTACACACACTGTGACTGCAGCGCAGAACAACAGGATCCATGAAGATCTCACAGCACACAGGACAGGAGAAATCCTCCTCTGAAAACTTAGAAGCCATTTTATTTCACTGCTGTTGTTCTCTCCAGTCCGAATGCTCAGAGTTTCACTTTCATTTAGTAAAGTTAGTAAAGTAATCACTCTTTGACTTCAGGTGTGTTTCAGGATAAAATCTTGACTTTGTAGGTTCAGTTAATAATCATTTCCTTTTACAGAGCTAAAAATGAGTCAAGAAACAAACTGAGAATAAAACTAACCTCATCAGAGCAGAACACTGCAGACTGTTTATGAAGGACTGAAGTCGTCTCAGACTCGACACTTCCTCAATAGGAGGAGTTTTAGAGACACCTTTATAACCTGTTACAGTCATCATTTACATGAGAACCAGCACACAATTATTGCAATAATATATTTTGTTCTTTATTGCTATTTGTTTTAGCAGGCGTTTTTGTGTTTACTGAGAAAACTTTTTGGAGAACTGACTTAAACCTAGGGTCACCTCTGATCTTTTAATATTTCTGCATTTAGGGGAGACTACTCATAGATCTGTAAATCTGTGAATCCACTTTTTATGTGGATTCACAGCTGCTTACAACAAGAAATAAGAAAGCCACAATTTAAATCCAGACCTGAGTTATTCCTTCAGATTCCTACGCGGGCAGGAACGGAAGAGTCTGTGAAACCGTGTAATCATCAGTCTGTGTTTTCATCAGTCAATTCCTCTTCCCTCGGATAGTAATGCCTGCGCATGTGGCCTTGATATTTTTGACAGTGGTGTAACACAACATTTGTGAATGTAATTTTGCAATTCGTCCATGTAACAGAGGAGTTGTAAAAACGGGTTTTGTGTCTGTAAATGGTCAAAGTCGTATATTTCAGATTTGTATTGTAACAAACACACAAAATCTTGTATCTGTAAACTGTTGTGACCGTAGATTTTGGAATCCAACTCAGACCCACAGAATAGCACACAAATCTTTTTTTTTTTAATGCACAATTACTTTTCACAGTGATTTTATTCCATAGTATTTCATATCCTGAGCTCTGAGGGCTTTAATTTACAGACATCAAGTCAAGTCAAGTAGGCTTTTATTGTCATTCCAACCATATACAGTTAGTACATAGTGAAACGAAACAACGTTCCTCCAGGACCAGGGTGCTACATACCTACAACGACATAAATGAACAACACAAATTTTTACATTTTAAGTTAACCTAAAAAAAAAATCAAATCCTATACAAAAAATACACAATAGACAAAGTGCACGTGCAAATGTGCCAACAAAGAGCTACATGACAAACACAACAAGGTAACACATAACAGTACTTCTTTTTTTGTTTGTATGTTTGTTTGTTTGTTTTTTTGATGAAGTATGAGTTGAGGTAGTGTGAAGAGCAGCAGTAAATTGTGACAAGAATATAGTGTGCAAATAATAAATATTGTGCAAAAATTGCAAAGAGCAGAACAGTTAGGTAGGTATGAAAAAATTGAGATAGATGTATATCAGTGTGATTGTGCATGTGTGTTTATCAGTTCAGTCCAGATGTCATTTAGTTTGTCTGAATGATTTGTGTGTGTGTGTGTGTGTGTGTGTGTGTGTGTGTGTCAGTCCAGTCCCTTTGTGTTGAGGAGACGGATGGCTTGCGGGTAAAAACTGTTACATAGTCTGGATGTGAGGCCCGAATGCTTCGGTACCTTTTTCCAGATGGCAGGAGGGTGAAGAGTGAGTGTGAGGGGTGTGTCCGGTCAGCCATAATGCTGGTGGGTTTGCGGGTGGAGCTTGTGATGTTTATATCCTCGATAGAAGGGAGAGAGACCCCGATGATCTTCTCAGCTGTCCTCACTATCCGCTGTAAGGTCTTGCGGTCTGATATGGTACAATTTCCAAACCAGACAGTGATGCAGCTGCTCAGGATGCTCTCGATGGTTCCTCTATAGAAGGTTGTGAGGATCGGTGGTGGAAGCTGTGCCTTTCTCAGCCTTCTCAAGAAGAAAAGACATTGTTGGGCTTTCTTATGCAGAGAGCTGGTGTTCAGGGACCAGGTGAGGTTCTCCTCCAGGTGGACGCCCAGGAATTTTGTGCTCTTGACTCTTCTCTCTACAGAAGAGCCGTCGATGCTAAGTGGAGAGTGAGCTCTCCGTGTCCTCCTGAAGTCAACAACCATCTCTTTGGTCTTATCGATGTTCAGATACAGGTTGTTGTCTTTACACCAGTCAGTTAGATTCTGCACTTCCTCTCTGTATGCTGACTTGTTGTTCTTGCTGATGAGACCCACAACGGTCGTGTCATCGGCAAACTCAATGATATGATTGGAGCTGTGTGTCACTACACAATCATGAGTCAGCAGCGTGAACAGCAAGGGACTGAGCACGCAGCCCTGGGGGGCCCCAGTGCTCAGTGTGGTGGTGCTGGAGGTGTAGCTCCCGATCCGCACTGCTTGAGGTCTTTCGGTCAGAAAGTCCAGGATCCAGTTATAGAGGGAGGTGTTCAGCCCCAAAAAGCTCAGCTTCCCGATCAGGTGTTGGGGAATGATTGTATTGAATGCTGAACTGAAATCTATGTACAGCATTCTGAAATAGGTGTCCTTCTTTTCGAGATGTGTCACTGCCAGGTGGAGTGTGGTGGAGATGGCGTTGTCCGTCGAACGGTTTGGACGATACACAAACTGCAGGGGGTCCAGTGAGGGGGGCAGCAGGGTCTTGATGTGTCTCATGACGAGCCGGGTTGGGTTGACTCTGTGTAGAGTTTTCCTCACATCAGCCGTGGTGAGACACAGCACCTGGTCGTTCGGAGGAGGGRTRGTCTTCYTCGCCGTCACGTCGTTCTGYATGTYGAACCGTGCGTAGAAGCTGTTCAGCGCATTCGGAAGGGAGCCGTCACTGTTACAGGCAGGTGATGAAGTCCTGTAGTTGGTGATGGCTTGTATACCCTGCCACATGCGCCGTGTGTCGCCGCTGTCCCTGAAGTCATTATGGATTCTCTGGGCATGTGCGCGCTTCACCCTTTCTGATGGCCTGGGACAGTTTGGCCCTTGCTGTTCTTAGGGCCGCCTTGTCCTCTCGGGTCCTCAGAAGTGCACACACCTCCGCATTTCTCCACACATTTCTCTGCACTTGTTGATGTAGCTGGTCACTGATGACGTGTACTCCTCCAAGTCGATGAAGTCGCCATAAGTCGCAGCCTCCCTAAACATGTTCCAGTCAGTGTTCTTGAAACAGTCCTGAAGAGCAGAGATGGCTCCTGCCATCAAGATCCAGCATGTTTTCCCCTCTCGTTGCAACGTCCACATATTGATGGAATTTAGGAAGCACTGGCTTGAGATTTGCATGGTTGAAATCTCCAGCAACAATAAACAGACCATCCGTGTGTGTGTTCTGCAGATTACTGATCCATACATACAGTATACATGGATCTCTCGTATGTTTTTCCCATTATATACAGTGCGCTATACGTTCCTTCAACATCTGTTTCTTATTAGGGGCCCTCTTCAGCACACAATCAAGGCGCCCCAATGTATAGCTCAGACATTTCCAGAGGCCTATAGCTTACCATGTTACAGGCACACACACCCATAAGTACGCACATACATTTCAGGCCTATGTGACTAAAGCCAATGACTAAATCAAAGTTGAATACATTTTATTCCTTTAAAGGTATTAAAAAATCATCTCACAGAACCAGCATAACTGTGTTGATACGTTTATTAAGATAAAAAGGTAACAATTGGTTACCATTTCAGCTCATTATCTTGTATTTTTCGAAATAGCTAGTACTGAAAATAGTGTGTGATGTAAATACTGTACATGAACAGTGTAGTATTATCTTTAAATGCATTTACATATAAGAGACAGAAAAAATCCATTTAATAATGTTATGCTTGCATCAATATGCTCAACTAACATTTGATATATTCCTTGCCTTTCGGAACAACATGAAATAAAGCACTGGAGACATGGAATCACCGTATGTAAATACATTATTTTACACTTATGAAATATCTTCCGGGTTGTATAAAAACCACAACACAAGCCTTTTATATAAATGCACTGGAAATGAATGCATATTTTAAAAAAGTAATCAACTGAAAGAGGAGAATCCAGCAAGCTGCTGCAAGCAATTTGTTATCGGTGAAGTGATTGGTCGCTTTACATCTCAGGGAGCCCTCATGTCTGTGCTTCCTTCTGGATCTCCCTTTGAGTTACTGTATGCAGCTAGAGTCCCTGCTTGCACTCTGCTCTAAATATACAGTATTTTTAGTTATTTTGAGGGGACAATAAATTTACACTGCAATACAAACTTTACACTGACTACTTTTCGTTGTGTCAAAGAGTCATTTATACAATGATGTCCTATGAAAAGATCTCTCTCTCTTTCCCTCTCCCTGTCTCCCTGTCGAGCAATACATGTTGCTCCTAAGCTGCCAGTGATCCAGACCCCCTCTTCCCTCTGGACCTTTCTGACTAGTCCTGGTGTCCCGCTTCCTGTTGGAGATCTTGTTGCATCGATACCCCGTGTGGTCTGTCTGGGATGCATGTGGTGACCAGGGACAGTTCTACTTTACCATGAAGACGGTCCTGTCCTCAGCTGATGCTGACAGCTGTTCTTTGAGGACTCGACTGTTCACGACTGGAGTTTACTAAAGTCTACCTGAGCCGCCAATAACGAACTGGACTCCATATTAACTTAAACACATCTCTTGCTATACTGAACTTCTAGCCTCCTAACAGACAGAATGACTGTAGATCAATCCCTGTATCCCTGTTCCCTGTTGAAACCTTGAGAGGAACAAGACTCTTCCTACTGCCAGCTCAGGGAGTTTCTCCTTGCCACTGTCACCGTTGTCCTCGGCTTGCTCATTAGGGAACAATCTGATCATTTTGATTCCCACACATTCCCATTTCATACAAACTTATTTTGTAGAATTAAAATAATTCTTTTGATTGTGTAAAGCTGTTTTGTGACAATTACAATTATTAAAAGGGCTATACAAATACAGTGGAACCTTGGATTACGAACATAATTCGTTCCAGAAGCGGGCTTGTACATCAAAACACTTGTAAACCAAATCATTTTTTCCCATAAGAAATAATGGAAAGCCAAATTATTTGTTCCACAGCACCCCCAAAATAAACATATAAAAATAATTAATATGAAATATAAAGTAAAAATAAAACAAATTAACCTGAACTTTACCTTTGAAAAAAATTAACAATAAATCCTGAGAGATAAGCGGTTCTGTTTGTGCGCGCAGATGCTCTGTGTTTGTGTGGAATTAGCCCCTTTCCCCTTCTCGTCTTACACTTTAAACCCTGCCCCCCACCCTGCTTTTTTAGTTTCACAATACACACACACACACACACATTGGAAACATCGTTTTTACAGGAAAAAAATGTGTCTCTAATGACACTCGACTGAGTGCAGACTCACTGCTGTAAAGAAAAAATAAAACAAATTAACCAACACTTTACCTTTGATTATTTTTAGTTTGTGTAGCTTTGTTTGTAGACTCAGTTTCCCGGAAGGCACCTCGGTAACGTGATGACGTAACTCATCTGAACCGAGTTAGCTCATTAGATCTGATTATAAAAAGATTATAAAAAGCTGTTAGTTCTGGGAAACTGGGTCAAGCAATAATAGTGTCTAGTGGGCATTTCTTTTGTTTGGTTTTGTTTTAGTTTGTATTTGTTTGAAGGTGGTTCTAAATGGTTATGTTGTCAGTGTTGTTGTGTCTAGTTAAGTGTACCTTTTAGTTTGTCCTATGTAAGCACTGTTAGCGTGTGTCTCTAGTTCTTCTTGTTTTTAGTTTCCCCTATCTCTCCTGTCTCTAGTTTCCCCTGTCTCTACTCTTTGTCTCCGTTTCGTCTTCGTCTGTGTTGCGCTAAAAGAGCCTGTGCTCAGAGTTTGAGTTTTGTCTTAGTTTCTGTGGTATTGTTTGTTTTGTTTTAAATAAAAGACTCTTTATGCTTGAAAACCCCATCTATGCCTGCCCTCTTAAGCCCACGGCAACAACAGGCCGCAATACCACCTACACATGACACATATTTAAGCCATAAATCTGCCTTTTGTATATAAGATCTTTTGTGTTCCTCTTCCCTCTATGCTGGACAGTTTCTTTGCACTAAGTAAAATTGTAGTGTAGGTATAGGGTGTAAGAGTGAGCTTTTGTTATCGGAGTTATTTTGCCTAACAGTTATCTTTAGTCTAAATAAACTACAAACAAAATATGTTTCTTTTGTCCTCAAATTATTGTCCTGTAGCACATCCCTCTACCTCATATCTTACTGAAAGACTCATTAGCATTATTCATCATCATTCATATCTCCTCACATATGACCTTTTATAAACAAAAAGTGTCTTAAAATTTCTTTAATTAATATATTGTTTTCTGTGAATGAGTGAGCAGGATGATTGTCATGTCATTTTGAAGCAAAAACTCCAGGCTACACGATCCAGTTCACAAGTGTTTTGTACACAAATGTTATGAATATGTTTTGTGGTCGTATTTCAGTGATTTTGTTTTTCAATAACCATGCATAACAAGTATTTTCTCCAAAATACAAACTTGTACACACATACTGCTCACATATTATTGTAGCCCAGTTTGTGCTGAAGACAGTAATCAGACTTTAGCAATTAAAAAAAAACTGCAGACTTTAAGAGTTATTAAGCAGTCATTTACACTACTGTGGTGTGAAAGTAACTGTGTGCAAGTATCTCTGAAAGGTTGCAGTCATGTTTTCTTTTGTTAATAATCTTTTAGCAAAACTACAGTCGTGGCCAAAAGTTTTGAGAATGACACAAATATTAGTTTTCAAAAAGTTTTCTGCTAAACTGCTTTTAGATCTTTGTTTCAGTTGTTTCTGTGATGTACTGAAATATAATTACAAGCACTTCATACGGTTCAAAGGCTTTTATCGACAATTACATGACATTTATGCAGAGAGTCAGTATTTGCAGTGTTGGTCCTTCTTTTTAAGGACCTCTGCAATTCGACTGGGCTGCTCTCAATCAACTTCTGGGCCAAATCCTGACTGATAGCAACCCATTCTTTCATCATCACTTCTTGGAGTTTGTCAGAATTAGTGGGTTTTTGTTTGTCCACCCGCCTCTTGAGGATTGACCACAAGTTCTCAATGGGATTAAGATCTGGGGAGTTTCCAGGCCATGGACCCAAAATTTCAACGTTTTGGTCCCCGAGCCACTTAGTTCTCACTTTTGCCTTATGGCACGGTGCTCCATCGTGCTGGAAAATGCATTGTTCTTCACCAAACTGTTGTTGGATTGTTGGAAGAAAAGAATGGGAAAGCTTATTTTAATTTGGGGTAGGAAATAAACAAAATAATAACTTGAAGGCTTTAAACTATCTTGGTAGTAGCAAGACAGGTCGTACTGGTTAAAAATATTACTGTAAAATATGATAAAAGTTATGTAAATGTTTGGGGAATGTTTAATAAAACAGATAAAGAGAGAATTAAATAAGTCATACAAGATAATTTACATGCAGAAAGCTTTTATAATTTTAATTTGGTTATGTATTCATTGGTTTTAAAAGAAGGAGATGGATTTCTAGCTTTACATGAGTTTAAACACTTAGATTGTTTGTGATCGTGTGTTTTTATGACATAAATGAATGACGTACAGGAAATTGATAAAAGCTAGACTTGAATATTTTAAATGGAACGTTTTAGGCAAAGGATTTTTTTAACTGTTTATTTAAGAAAATAATGGAAATGTGTCTAATGTCTCAAAAATGTTTCTAAATACATTTGTATATGAATAAAAGAAAAAAGAGCACCCAATCTAGTCTAATCTTGGAAGGTAAGCAGGCTTTTTTTCTCTTTTTCAATTAATTATTTATTTGCTTGCTTACTTACGTCACTGAAATTGATGTGAAAAGGAGTTTGAGTTTTAATAGCTTTGGATGGTTTAATTATTGAATGGCCTCTGGCAAAGGTGGATAATGTATCATATGGGTGCAGGCTTTAAATCCAATCAAGCAGATGCCACATGTAATTCCACCCATTTAATTATTCTTGGCTTCCAATAGACAGGTTTGGCATCTACTTGGTTTAAATAAAAACCCGGAACCACTGCAAACACATTTTACAAACACAGTGACTGCAGAGCAGGAAAGCAGGATCCTTAAAGATTTTACAGCACACAGAACAGGAGAGATTCTCCTGTAATAACGTAGAAGTCATTTTATTGAGCTGATTTTGTCTTCAGTCAAAATGGGAAGCCTCATTTTCACTTCGCTAAAATGTAACCCCTGATATCAGGGTTGTTTAAAGTTAGACCGATGAATTTATGGTCATCATTTACATCAGGAACAGCCCACAGCACTTAATCAAGGTAGATAGATAGATTTATAGTTATGGCCTTAGCACAAGCTTATTACATGAGAAAACCGGTTTGGAAACCTGTCTGCAATTCTTGTTGTTTTGATGAACCTCCACACAATCATTGTAATGACACTTGTAAGTTGTAATAGTGGTGCTTTGTGAATGTGTGGGAAACATTCAAATGTCACCCCACCCAACTGTTACAGACCAAATTTTACTGAATGCACATTTGACCACTGACTGCAGATAAATTCCCAGAAATGTTGGTACTAATTTATCCACTAAACTATCTGAATATTTTAGTTGTTTAAAAGTAAGCTGCAAGATGTTAAATTAGCTCTTGTAGTTTAGTCATTCAAGTCACAGAATGCAGTAATTCCCAATCAGTCAGAAGAGTTAAATCTTATGTCAGGCATTATTTCCACATTTTGTGTATTTTAACAGTGTAATAATTATTCTGTAATAAATTGTCAGATGAGCCCACAAACATGCAAATCATGAGTGACTGACAATTGTGCATGTTTAATATACAACCCGAATTCTGGAAGAGTTGGGACGTTTATATATAATAAAAACTTATAGACTTTCAAATCACATGAGCCAGTGACAGTAATTATCAAAAAAGGCTGGGCTTCTGGAAAATGAGAGCATATGACTCAATGACAAGTCTGTTTCATTTCCAAACGGGGATTGAAGCCACTTTGTCTGAGATTAAAAGAGCAGTGCGGTACCGACTGCGAAATACAGCCAACCATGGCTCTTTTGCAGTCAACATTGTTCGTTACATTATTAATAGGTTTGCACACACACTTTTTACCTTTCAGCAGTTTATGCTTTCTCAGAAAATGGACACAAGGAAGATATTAGTAATGTATTTCTTGCGTTTTTTTTCATATTCAAGAGCAGTACATAATGCAATCTTGGCCCTGTGTAACACGCAACATGGAGATTAATATCACCTTTGCCACTGAATGCCCAATATATGCCACAAAGACAGTTGTGAAAATAATCCAAAGATTGCCCAACAGTGGTGTTGTCACTGTTACTGCTTGCCGGACGAAAGAGAGACATAAAAGCAGAGGTGAAGTGAAACAAAAGACTTTATTGAACACAAAACAGGGAACCAACGGAATAGAACATGAACTTAAACCAGGGTGAACCATGAACATGACAAACTAACCCGACTAGACATTACAAACAGACAGAGACAGACAGACTAGGAAACAGACAAAGGCCAGGACAACACGGAGCCAGGAGAACACAGAGCCAGGAAGAACACAGAGCGAGGAAGAACACAGAGAACCAGAAGAACACAGAGCAAGGAAAACACAGAGTCAAACAACATACCAGAACAAACAGTAACCCTACATGAACAGATGCAAGACAGCCCCCCCAAGGTCCTATGTCGGCTCTGCCGACCGTGAGGCTGCAACACCCATCCTTTGGGCAATGTGGATGGGTGGGTAATGGTGGGCCACCTTGCCACCGAGGTCGGGCGGCGGAGGAAGCACGGCGTCCACAAACCCGTGCGGAGGCGGCAGGAGCGCGGCGTCCACGAACCCGTGCGGAGGCGGCAGGAGCGCGGCGTCCACGAACC
>QMIH01000825.1:148335-169671 GCA_003987875.1 Clarias batrachus | reverse complement strand
AAGCTCAAGCAAGTGATGGAATTGCCACAAATTTTCTTATCTAAAGATGAAAAACTATAAACGCACTACTTCACAACAAAACTGGAAGCTTCAAACATTTCACTTTTTTACCAAGGCTAACCTAGGATCATGTTTGTCAGACCAGCTGCATCATCTATTCTGAAAACATCTAAAACTGCCTTATCAGGGGTGAATTTTTCTCAGCACGCACAGGCGGCGTGAATGAGAAACATCTTACAGTAGGCTGCTGATGGCCGAATAGTAATTAGATCGATGAGCTGTTACCCGAGGGTTGACATAAACATGCATGGTCATCCTAGAGATCGGATGGCGTTTAAAAATTCTACCCATGAACCTGTTTGAAAAAGCAAGCAACATCAGCCACCACACACAGAGGGAGCAGCTTATGACTACGACGTGATTTGAACACACAACCTTCTGATCTGGAGTCAGACACGCTACCTTTGCGTCACGCGGTCCGATGCAGTCAGCTATAGAATACTGGGGAATGTGGCACCCCATTTTCTCTCAAGGACAAGTCACGGAAGACATCTATTGTTGCTGGTTTATAGGATCTGGGAAAGAGCTTTTTTGTGCAAAGGACAAAGAAAAAAGCTCATTGCATATCCTGCCTGATTCAACCCACCGAGGACATCAAGAGGGTTTTCCTTGATCAAATGGCCAAAAAACAGTTGGATTTTTTCAGCTGGATCAAAAATCCAAAAGACTTTAGAGGCAGGGCAGTTCAGAAGAATCATCCTGGTAACATTTTTCACTGGAGGTGAAGGTCAAATTACTCTTGTTACGGAACAAAATGTTGCAAACATTATCAGCCTCTGTGAAGGTTTAACATTGTCCTGGCCAAGCTCACCACTTGAAAGAGTCCACTTATGGAAAGGGTCCACAAGTGCTTCGTGTCTTCAAATGTTTCAAACAAGTGACGAGCGTTGGGAAAGCATGGATAAAAATGCTTTCTGTCAGGGACAGCACCTCTTTCAGAGCCTGGATAGCTCAGTCGGTAGAGCATCAGACTTTTAATCTGAGGGTCCAGGGTTCAAGTCCCTGTTCAGGCGTTACCTTCTATTGGTGCTTAGGGAAAAAGAGCRTTTGGCAGCGTTCAACAGGGCCAACTTGGTTTGTTCAAGAGGGCCATTTTGGATTAAGAAATATTCAAGAGTAGAAAATTGTAAATTGCTGACTCCTTGCCAAGGATTCCCATAATTTACCAGTTGAGACCAACTGGTAGGAGATTGTGTTATGCTCATGAAGCTCAAGCAAGTGATGGAATTGCCACAAATTTTCTTATCTAAAGATGAAAAACTATAAACGCACTACTTCAGAAGAAAACTGGAAGCTTCAAACATTTCACTTTTTTACCAAGGCTAACCTAGGATCATGTAATTTGACCTTCACTGGAGGTGAAGGTCAAATTACTCTTTTTATGGAACAAAATTTTGCAAACATTCGAGTAAAAGAGAAATCTTAATGTTTTGATTGACCTTAGGTTAAATCCTGCAAGAGTTATTAGCTTATGTTAAGATTTAAATTTGTCGTGGCCAAGCTCACCACTTGAAAGGGGCCACAAGTGGTTTGTGTCTTCAAATGTTTCAAACTGTCCATGAGCATTATCTAAGATAGGACTTTAGAGGCAGGTCTGTTCAGAAGAGTCATCCTGGTAACATTTTTCACTTGATTTTAAGGTCAAAATCCTCTTGTTGGGGAACAAAATGTTGTAAACATTATTAGCCTGTGTGAAGGTTTAACATTGTCCTGGCCAAGCTCACCACTTGAAAGAGTCCACTTATGGAAAGGGTCCGCAAGTGCTTTGTGTCTTCAAATGTTTCAAACAAGTGACAAGCGTTGGGAAAGCATTGATAAAACTGCTTTCTGTGAGGGACGGCACCTCTTTCAGAGCCTGGATGGCGCAAGGTTATTCATCTGTGTCTGTAAGACAGGAAGTTGTGCCTCAAGCTAAGGTCGCCTCCACTGATGTGCAGCCTTATAGGACCATGAATGAAATCCSACAGTACTATACCAAGCTCCGCAGAGCACACTATAGCTGCCAGTCATGGCATTTCCACTCAGGTTGTTCCAAGTTCATTGCAGGCAAAGACCGTGTCTGTTGCAGTCTWGGATAGATGAACAACTTTTGGCAAACTACATACACACTGTATGTTATATATCTGCAAATGGCATAAAGAGCACAGCAAAACAGAGAATATATACCAGCTTATTAACAACCATAGTCCTCACTTACATGTGCCCAAAAGTGGGTCGGTAGAAATGAAAAGTCACACTTGTGTGGAAGTGAACWTTGTTGACGACAATCATTTCAAGGCTACTCAGAATGAGTTTCATTTCTTGSTAATCAAAATGCCACTGTTTATTCACTTTCGTGGCAGGCATAGAGCTAGCTTGCTTGCGCTCCAGGTGCCTACCTGGTGGAAAACACTTGAAAACTGAGCAGAAGCCAAGGTACCCTGCCAAGACCTGAACCCACAAGCTGTTAACATATGCACTTAACACTTGAGCTCCTCATGCAGTTGGACCCAAACCTCATCTGGCATACCAAGAGGTGATACTCACAACAGGCACTGCTGGGATTTGAACCCAGGATCTCCTGTTTACAAGACAGGCGCTTTCACCAGCTAAGCCACAGTGCCAAAGGCCTGGTTGGCCATAGCCCAGCATTTTTAACCGAGACTCTCCTGGATGAGACATAATCTGATTGCAAATCCAAGATTTCCTCCATTGGCATGCACACCTAGCTGTGCTAGTGAGATGGGTACTCAACCAGCAATGCAAATGCCTTGATGTTTATTGCCTGTACTAACCTTGATTTCTGGCTTGCTTAAAAAAGGTCAAGGTATATAGATCTGTAAATGGCACAAAAGACGAAGCAAACTTAAGGATCTGGCTGAGCTCCGGCCAAAGTCCTAACAAGCATATCGTCAACAGTCAGGAGAAAGAAATTAAAATCGACATGCCACACAAGTCTGAAAGCAGGCAAGMGTTCATCAGATTGCTTCTGTGGGCTTTGGCTTTTTGAACCACAACGATAGCATKWWTCAATGTCATAACYTTTYGTAGAAGCTGGGGTTTAGCCGAGGCTTTGATTTGGGACAAATGAGCAGAAACATGTGAAAAACAATGATTATYCTTTCACTGGGCTGACCAAACATTCAATCAAATATGGCACATAGGGGAGTGCAACTTGAACTGGGATTCCTGACAAGTGATTTCATCTTAGACATGGTGTGTGGATGAAAAGAAGGTGATGAGCAAATGACTCTGGTGGGACTCGAACCCACAACCTTTGAATAGCTCCACAGCTGAGCCTAGAAGTCCAATGCGCTATCCATTGCGCCACAGAGCCAACCGGGTGATTGTTCTGGGGTTTTTCATTTCAGCCTTACCAAGATTCGTGGAAGGCGCAGAACTTGCATGGTCGAGTTCATTAGGCAGATGCTTTCCTGTTGCTTCCAATCAAACTCCACTGAATGCAAACAACGATGGCAGGAGATGAACCCCCTAGCTGTCAATGGCAYGGGCAGAATGCCTTGATTTCACCATGGAATTTGCCACTGGCTTGCAAGGTTATTCATCTGTGTCTGTAAGACAGGCATAAAAAGGTTAGCTCTCACACCACCAGATGATTTTTGCAGTAGACACTGCTTAGATTCCACAGTAGCATGGAGATCTATTCATATACACATTAGAGACAGGTGCTGCATTAGATTAAGCTCTAGAAAACATATAGAATAAGGCATCTCCTAATCACCGGAGCATTGCTCGTTTTGTTGTGTAACGTCCTAAAAATCTGAGACAGCAGGTTACCACATGAATGCCGATTTGGCAGAGGCATTTAACTGTTGCATTTTTGTGAATGCCCTTCATACGCTTGATTTGATGTTTGCAAAGGTCCTCAACAGGTGAATAATCACAACCACAGTTCAAGATATAATGCAAAAATGGCAGCCAAGCCAATGCAAAGGCAAGAAAATATCTGCTCTAGCCATCATTGTAATAGAAAGAATGTGAGGTAAAAGTAATTGCAGTCACAGTGTAGCACAAGACCGCATCGAAATGTTGACCGCACTTGCGCTAAGGATAGACAAGTTGGGCGCTAATCTTGGCTACTCAGATAGCTTGCGCATTGTGTGACCATAACCCACAAGCTCTTAACGATTTCGCTTTTTCCACAGAAACCAGATGTCTGTTCTTCTTGAAACATCCGAGATTAATTGACACATCTAGGATGAGATCATCGTGCTAATTACGATGCGGCTAATTCGGTTCTTCAAGCACACCTGTTGTTGATGATTAGTATAGCTGGATTGAATTGTCTAGGATTATTGCGCATTCGTGTGTTTGTTTAAAAGGCTATATGCATCGACTGTAGAAACACTGATCACAACCCCTGCGATTGATTGAGGAAATGCCAAAAGAGCAGCTCAATTTTTTTTCTCAAGTGGAGCAAGAGCTTTTATTAGAGGGTTATGGAGAATTTCAAACTTTAATAAAGATAATTTAAAATAAAAGTAATTATTAAATATGTGAGTGCTCCCCGTGTTACATGTTATATGTGTGTGTGTGTGTATATATATATATACACACTCAAATCCTATTTGTAGTAATTTAAAGTTAGCTGAACAAACATGATATTTTAAGTAATCATAAGTACTTAAGTAACAGTAATGAGCACCTCAAAGTTGTAACTTATTACAGTGTACATAGCACTTCGGGTTTTTTTTTGCGTCACGGTATTTTTTGTACAATGCGGGTGATGCAGAGCATGTAGGCAAGGCAACTGTGTGAAGAGCCATTCAAACAGTATGTCTGGCACTTAAACACTTTTTACACACACCGTAAACCCGATTAAGTTGGCAAAACTTAAAAAATTTGAGGTAATCAGTTACATCAATTTTTTTAAGTAATGATGTTTACAATTTTAAGTAAACAGAAATATAAATTTTTTAGTTTGTTTAACTTGTTGCAAATCAAATAAATTGCTGCTGTTGTTGGGAATCAAACCCAGGTCTTTCGCACGGCAGGCAAAATATTTACCGCTAAGCTACCAGTGCTCTATAGGGTTTAAGTTGATGGAATTGTAAGGTGACGGTTTCTGTTACTTACGTACTCACAATTACTTAAAATCATGAAATCGTAAAAAATATAGTTCTGATGTGTTTAATTACTTTGAGCATTAGGGTTTACAGTGTATAATATAGGGGGGGGGCAGATGTCAAATTTGCTTTTTAATACTCTCTGCATTTACTCTGCCTGTTATTTTTTGCCAATCCCACTCTCTTCCTTTAGCCGAGGCAGCCGTATTGCTTTTTTTCATTATTACTGGCTTGGATTCTTCATATGCCGCATTTAAACCTCCAACTCCGCCTCTGTGCCACTCTCTTTTTTCACTTTGATTTTCCATTTTGACTCGTGAAAACGGCGATCCATTGAAAACCTCTTTATATATGCACCGTGCACGTGCATTCACTCTGGGTAACCAGTAGGAGGTTGATTAAACTTACTCTTCTCAGGGGTTTTGGAACCGACATACTCATGCGGGTTTGGGGTAAATCAACCCGGAGGTTAAGTTTTACCAAATGGTAAGTTAACCCAGCTTTCTGGAATACAAGACAGGTGCTTTCAAGTCAATTCAAGTCAAGTCAAGTAGGCTTTTATTGTCATTTCAACCATATACAGTTCAGTACACAGTGAAACGAAACAACGTTCCTCCAGGACCAAGGTGCTACATACATGCAGCGACATAAATTAACAACGCAATATAAATTTAACAACGCAGATTTTTACATTTTTAAGTTAAATATCAATTTCTATACAAAAAAGAGACAACAAAGACAGCAGACAACAAAGCTTGCTCTTCTATAACTTTGGAGACAAAATGGTAGTTCTCTTTTTAACCTCAGTTTAGTTTCTATTTTGTATCACATATTTCTGGTCTGTTTCTCCTAAAATTCACTAGGAGAAAAAGTTTTTTGCTTGAATTAAATGCTAAAAGTAATCTCAGACATAAGATTATGGTGGAGGGATGGTGAAGGAAAATGTTTTTCTTAACCTATTTATGTTTAATATTTAAATGTAAAAAGAATTGTCATGTTAAAATATCACACACCTAAACACACAAACCATCTGTATGAGCAAACTGTACCACAATAAAATTGTGACTGCAACAATGATGAGGATCAACAAATAAATGGTAAGGGCATGTCTAAAAGACAAAATGTTTGATCAAACGTGAGAAATTTAAAAAGATATAGTGGAATCTATGTATACGAATACTATGATCATTATGGCACTCCAGTTCTCCCAGTATATTTCAGGCAGTTATGCAAATTAGTATGTGTTGCTTCTGTGTATGTTTCAAATGTTTTATATTTTTATTTGTATTTATTATCGTTTACAGCAATTTGTCAAGTGGTGATTATACAGAGCTATCCTTTTTATTTAATTTGGTGGGTAATTTTTTTTCTCACCACTGTTGTGAATTGTATCATGTTTAAATGGGTCCATGTGTTGTGAGTACAATGGTATGTTAATGTATTCATGTTCTATTGTGATGAGAAGGAAATGCTTTTAATAATGTGCCCAGGCCCTGGTTGTAAGGCGGCGTCCTAGGCAACCACCACCTGTATTGCCTGTTGGACGGGCCTGCACTGTGTTCCCCCATAGTATATTATGAACCTAAAGGCATTAGGGTTCTTTCCTGAATCCACTCCCGGGCCATGTTAATTAGTTGAAATTTTACATTAACTTGACAGAAGAGCATTACAGTGATATAAGCATGAATGAGTTACTGAATGGCTGAAATAAACAAACAAGCAATAAAAGGCTGGTTACTAAGGGGAAAATATTTTAAATTAATTGTTCAATTTTATCTAGTTTTTTGTTGGAGTTAAAATGTGGTTTTCACTTCAGTTAAGAAAATAATGGACCTTAAATGGTATGTGGCATTGTTGAAAGAGGAAAAAGAGCTTATGAGATCGAGTTAATATTTTACATAAAACCTGTAATACCCATTACAACCACATGACACTTCATCTATAGATATTACAGAAATATTATAATAAAGATTAATTGAATCCATATGTAAATAGAGATGGTATCTTATATATATCTGTCACATAGATTTAGTTAAGCAAATACTTAAACATTCCATTGTATAATTACTGCAGTGATTATACTTCAGCTGCAACTAATTATTTAACCCTAACTGATGCGTCAGAACAACCACGTCAGAAGACATATCCTGTGGGTGTGGCAAAAATGTTTCTCTGTTGCATAGAGCTCAAATTATTTCCATCAGCAATTTCAAAAAACTAGTTTTATTGAAACTACTACATTTGGGTTAAGAACTCAAAAAGCATTAAAAAACCATAGAGAAATCACTTAACCGCTTAGTGTAATCAAATTATAAAAACATATTCCAAGAAGATGATGCCAGGATTCAAGTGAGTTCACCGGGCACATCTGTAATATATGCATACTGTATATGTATACTCATGTACAGTACTCATCCAGACCATATGTGTTCTCTCTCTCTCTCTCTCTCTACAGGTGTTGGACAACGAAACTGAAACGGCTGGTTTAGACCACAATAATTCAATAATTCATTAGTATGGTACAGTATAAGTCATCCTTTTGCAGCATCAATTCGTCTTGAGAATGACACATACAAGTCCTGCACAGTGGCCAGAGGGATTTTGAGCCATTCCTCTTGCAGAATAGGGTCCAGGTCACTACGTGATGCTGGTGGAGGAAAATGTTTCCTGAATCGCTCCTCCAAAACACCCCAAAGTGGCTCAATATTATTTAGATCTGGTGACTGTGCAGGCCATGGGAGATGTTCAACTTCACTTTCATGTTCATCAAACCACTCTGTCACCAGTCTTGCTGTGTGTACTGGTGCATTATCATCCTGATACACGGCACCGCCTTCAGGATACAATGTTTGAACCATTGGGTAGACATGTTCCTCCAGAATGGTTCAGTAGTCCTTGGCAGTGACGCACACATCTAGCACAAGTTTTGGGCCTGGGGAATGCTGTGATATTGTAGCCCAAACTATAATTGATCCTTCCCCATGCCTCACTCTGGGCATGCAACAGTCTCGGTGGTACACTTCTTTGGAGCTTCTCCACACTGCAACTCTCCCAGATGTGGGAAAGACAGTGAAGATGAACTCATCAGAGAACAATACATGTTTCACATTGTCCACAGCCCAAGATTTGTGCTGCTGGCACCATTGAAACCAACATTTAGCATAGGCATGAGTGACCAAAGATTTGGCAGTAACAGCCTGGCCATGTTGGGTAACTGTGGTTTTTATGTTTTTTGGATACAATCCGGGTTAGCACCCGGACATCCCTTTCAGACAGCTTCCTCTTGCGTCCACAGTTACTGTTGGATGTGGTTTGTCTTTCTTGGTAGTATGCTGACATTACCCTGGATACCGTGGCTCTTGTGATACATCACAAAGACTTGCTGTCTTTCTGTGCCAGCAAGACGCGTACCAACAATTTGGCCTGTTTTTAACTCTGATATGTCCCCCATAATGCTGTGTGAATTGCAATATTTTAAGCAAAACTGCACTATTACTCTGTTAATTAATCCTTCACACTCTGCTCTTACTTGTGGAATGTGCAATCAATGTAGAATGACCACCAGGCTGGTCAAATTTAGCCATGAAACCTCCAACACTAAATTGGCCAGTGTTTCATTGTCCAACCCCTGTATAATTATGTAGAGTATATATACAGTATACAATATATGACATGGAGATGTCATAAAGTACAACGATTGTTTATAATCTTGCTACAACAGCACATTTAGAAGTGTTTTTATTCCTCTTACACCACAATGATTGTCATTCCTTAAAGAACACCACATCATACAGTACATCGGTTTGCGGCCAGTATTAAATTGAGCAGAAACACTTGCACGTCTGACATTCTTATTTATGGATTAGTGGGACCAGTGGCCAACTGCATCAGAGTTATACTGGAGTGAAATGCCAGGTATGCTTAGGAGATTACGAGCAACTGAAACAAAGCCAACATGTGAAAAGAGAGAGTGTTTGTGTGTGTGTGTGAGTGTGATGAGAGAAAGAGAGGCATTGGTAACAATATGGTTTGCATTCTGTTTATGTAACGTGTGTACTCGCTTACTCATCCAGCCCATGGCTTCTTAATTTCAGGAATTTGTTTGAACACAATTGTCTGATGTGTTGAATCACAATTAGTTTCACCAGCAACACTGTAAGGTATTATTTGTTTAATAAACCTCTAGATCCAGATCTCAGTTGGTGCCAAAATATCAAAAGAATAGTGGACAGCTAGGGCTGAGATAAAAACTGCTTTCTTTACTGCATATTGGCAGTTCCAGAGCCACCAACCACCAGCACAGGAGAGTGAGACAGCAGTGGAGTGTAGATGAGGTTTCTGGATGATCTACCTCTACTGTGTGAGAGAAAACGCATCTTAGTCTGTGAGACTTAACCACAGAGATAGTCCTTACATGCTAGTCAGGAATGAGGTCATTGTGGGCGTTTTCACACTGTAACGTTCCGTTCCGTTCTGTACCCGAGCACGGTTTCTCCCCCTCCCCAATCCCCCCGCAGGACTGCGTTCACACTGTAATAGCGATTGTGATCCCGGGGACACTTGCGTATTTACCCAACCGGAAACAGTAGGTGGCGGTAGAGAGGTAGTTGGTTCGTCTTCCGCCAAAACGGACAGAGAAGAAGCAGCACCCGCTTTCGTCATACTGTGCGACATGGATTCAACGCTGTTATTGTTGTTGTTTTTACAAAGTTTGAGACAACAACAGCTTTGTCAAACAACTTTCCAAATTTCGAGTAGACATTTTACTTCTTCAGCACTCCAGAAGGAACCCTTAGCAGCCATACTTGTTTGCAAAGAACGACAAGGTCGAATAGTGATTACGTCACGTCGCTGTGAACTTCCGCTCTTGAGCCGCATGCCCCGCCTTCCGTTCCCAAAACCACCTCTGCAATCGGTCCAGGGATCCGATCCTGAGCRCGGAACGGTTCGGAACGATTCCTTTCTCACAGACAAAAATCAACTGGTCCCGGGGCCAAGTGTACTCGGAAACGGATCCAGGACCGCAGTGTGAAAACGCCCTGTCTATACTAGGCATAAGGAACTAGCCATTCCTTGCTAAACAAGAGCATGTGTTGGTTCTGCTTGCACGTCCTATCTATAACATTGAGAGGAAAAGCCAATTCTGTAGTTATTTGAACTTAATAACACATTATTTTGATTTAATATCTCTTTATTTCAACAGAGTACATCATTATTTTACCAAGATCCCTTTCATTTAAATCAATAACTTGAAACTCTTTTCCCAATGAAATATTCAGTGTTTCGTTACAATCAAATTTCATAAAGAATATGAATCTTTTAATGTGCAGTATTTCTTTAATGAACTCTAACTGATCACTCTTACAGAGCACTGAAGTGGGAGGAGCTTCAGAAATCCATTACCTCTTAAGAATGGCAGTAATTTGACAGTAAATCTGTGTGTGAAAGTGTGTATGTGTGTGTTAGTGAGAGGGTCTGAGAATGACAGTTTTCCTCTGTCCCAGTCCAGCTGCACTCTGATCCTCTGGAGTTTCTGTGTTACTGAGAGGAGTGTGTGTGGCTGTGGTGTAGACCATACTCTATATTTACCATAAAAATACTCCACACACCAGATTCCACTTCTGGAGAATACACCTTCCTTCCTCTGAGCAGATTCTGTCATCACACCCACAAACCACTCTCTACAGTCTCCAACTTCAACATCCCAGCAGTGTGACCCTGAGTTAAAGCCCTCAGAGCCCAGGATACACCAACATTTATCAAATCTCTCTGGATTATCTGGAAGCTTTTGTTTCTCATCACTGAGTCTCACACTGGTCAGATCATCAGATACAATGAGTTTGGGATGAGCAGTGCTGGGGTCCAGAGTTACAGGTGCTGAGAATACACACAAAAACAGATTGTTTCAATAGGGCTAGGCCAACTTAAACATTATGTTAGCATGCCACTAGCTTCGGCAATCAAAGTCTTTAACAATAAAAGTCCCCTTATTACATGAGTTCAAAAGGAAAGGTGAACACATCTGTATGTAACAATAATAATAATAATTTATTATTATTATTATTATTATTAATTATTATTTAAGGACATATTTTACATATTACACTAATGAAAATCCTTATAAACACCACATTAGGGTTATCAACAAAGGCAGAAAAAAATACAACAAATAATTAATTCATGTATAACACACACACACAGAAATATACTCAATAACATATATAACTTAGCACATCAAAAGGCATGTTGTTTTGTCGTTTGTATATATGCCTCAGTTACAAATTTAAACTTTCTTGCACCTCAAATAATGAAAAGTCCGTCAGCAATCAAAGCCTTTCAAAATAAAAGTTCCCTTATATTACATTTAAAATGAAAAGTGAACAGATCATCATGATCATCATCAGCAACAACACCCACACAAACACACACAGTAGGAAAGAGACTGTACAGTCTGTCTTACAGTATTGGACAGTGTGCTGCATCTTCTGCCAGACTCTGAACTTGAGGTTGGCCAGATGTTTTGCCACATGGATCAGTGCTCCTGAAAGCTCCTCTGGATGCTGCAGTGTGCACTGGGCTCTGCAGAAACATTCAGGACTCAGTGTTGCTGTGGGTTTGGATTCAGAAACACAGAGAACGAGAGAGACAGGAAGCACATCACTCACCTTTTCACTGTGGCCTTGTAGTTCTGGAAAACAACAAAGCAAACATCAGTGGATATGATTTACAGTTTTACACACTGAAATGTGACGTTTCTGATGATGGAGAGAAGTTTGACTTTCTCACAGTATAAATACTGACTAAATGATCCTCACTTGTAAGAACGAGACGTCTTCAGCTCTCATCTCCTCTTCTATGGCTCTGATTGTGTCTGAAAGAGAGGATATGTCTCTGCTCAGCGTCTCGATCTTCTCCTTCATCATCTGACTCTTCTGCTCCTCTTCCTCTCTCAGTGCAGTGATCCTGGCTGCCTCTTCATCTCGTAGAAACTGGTGAAGCTTCTCAAACTCCTCCTTAATCTGACGCTCTGTGTGTCGGGCCTGAATCTGCAGTGAAGAGGAAATCAAATGAAATATAACTGATTATACAGTGATGGAAATATAATTATAATATCAGAACCATGTTATTGATTCACACCTTTATATGTTCTGCAGTCTGACTCCAGTTCAGTTTACAGTCGTTAAAGATCTTCAGTTTCTCCTGTAGGGGCTCCAGTGCAGGTTTGAGCTTCTCCTGAAACAAATCAACACACTGCATGGAGACTCTGTGTTTCAGCTCTTATTTTACACATCATTAACTCACATCACTGACAGGATTTAACTCTACAGTATTTAATCTGAGTTTAAAAGTAATGTAACCGTAGTGTTCTTTTTTATAAGCACCGAGACAGTGCTTTAAAAATCACTCACTCACTCATCATCTATACCGCTTAATCCTGTATTCAGGGTCGCGGGTGGCCTGGAGCCTATCCCAGGAGACTTGCGGCACATGGCAGGGTACACCCTGGACAGGGTGCCAATCCATTGCAGGGCACAGACACACACACACACTACGGGCAATTTGGGAACGTCAATTAGCCCAACCTACATGTCTTTGGACTGTGGGAGGAAACCCACCAAGCACGGGGAGAACATGCAAACTCCATGCACACAGAGAAGGGAATCAAGCCTGGCTGGGGATCGAACCCAGACCCTGGCGGTGCAAGGCGACAGCGCTAACCACTACACCACCTGCTTTAAAAATGCAGTTTAAAATTATAAAAAGTTTAGACTTCAATAATGTTGGTTTATTTGTGTACACTGCTTTAGTCTACTATCTGCGCCTGTTTCTACAGGTGACACTTCAGAAAAAGAAAAAAATCTATATAATAAAATTACAGAATAACAAAATTAGTCGTTATCTTATGAATAAACTGATAAGTAACTATGATTTAATTCTTACATGTTATTTTAACACTGACACTCTACATATTTTAGTTAGAATAAAGTTCTCTCTCATTTACTTATCATATGACACATAACTTTAGAGATATGTAATATTTACCTTATAGTCTGTTACTGCTTCATCAATGGGGCGGAATTTGTGGCCGCTGTGTTTTCTTGAAGTCTGACACACCACACACACCGKCTGTTGATCGTCCAGACAGAAGAGTTTGAGTTTCTCACTGTGCAGACTGCAGACTGTTTCAGACSCTGATGAAGRTCTCTGACTTCTCTCCTGTAAGAAAGTCTCACACAGGTTCTTTAAAGCCAGGCTTGTGGGAGGTTTATCTAAAGACGACTTCCTCCTACAAACAGGACANNCCTCCCAGAACTTCTGCAAACACACTTTACACACACTGTGACTGCAGCGCAGAACAACAGGATCCATGAAGATCTCACAGCACACAGGACAGGAGAAATCCTCCTCTGAAAACTTAGAAGCCATTTTATTTCACTGCTGTTGTTCTCTCCAGTCCGAATGCTCAGAGTTTCACTTTCGTTTTGATAAAAAGTAATTACACTTTGACTTCAGGTTTGTTTCAGGTTAATCACATGAGTTTAAAGGTTCACTTCCTTTTACAGAGCTAAAATGAGACAAGAAACCAACTGAGAATAAACCTAACCTCACCTACAGGCTGTTTATGAAGGACTGCAGTCGTCTCAGACTCGACACTTCCTCAAAAGGAAGAGTTTTACAGACACGTTATAACCTGTTACAGGCATCATTTACATCAGAACAGAAACATCACACATGACTTACTTTAAAGTGTAATAGTCATTTATTTTATTCCTTCATGTTTTAGCTGGTGGTTCCGAGGTCACTGAGAAAATCTTTTGGAAAACTGATTTAAACCCGGGGTCAACTCAGATCTTTTAATATTTCTGCATTCAGTGGAAACTATGTATAGATCTGCAAGTCTAGTAATCCACTTTACAGCTGCTTACAACAAATAGGAGCAATGAGTATCAATAAAAAGAAGCATAATTGACCAGGCACAAAAGAATAATGGCAGACCTTAATTCCAAAATTTACATTATACTTTATACTAAATTTAAAATTAATTGTAAAGTGTGTGAGCGATGATTGATTTATTCGTTTAGCTGTAATTCTCTACAGATCCACATGGTGTGTTTAAAGTTTCCACTGTGTTGGCTCAAAACATTTTTATTTAAATTAAAACTATTTAAAATAAGTTCTAAAAACCTAATGTAATAGCATATAATTGAAGATATTTATAAAATGATTTTACTTTAATTTAGCAGTTTATTTGCCTTGAAGTTGAGGGAAATGTTTTGTGCTATTTTATTATTTTAACTTCAAAGTGCATCATTTGGCTTTTAATCAATAACTCACAATGTTAAAATATCAATCTTTTTAGACATGATCTCTTGTTGGCTTAATCGCCTGTTAAAGCTACAGTTTATTTGCTGTTCTATCATTAGAAAAGAAAATTATTAAAGCATATAATTTGCAAAATGTCATTATGTGTGGGATCCTCTTAAAAATTCAACTCTAGAAATCTTTCAATTCACAGTTATCCACAATAATCAATTAATTAATTCCTAACAATAAAACAATATCAAATCTAACTAATTTGATTCATTTGTACAGAGCACTGAGATAAGCTTTACAGAGTAACAAGCTACTCTTTATGTACAGTACAGGCAAAGGTAAATCCTGTAGTCAGAGTCTGAACAAATATGTCACATTTAATATCACTGTTGCATTTGAAGGCTGGAAAAAGACCAGTTTGATGAGGCTGTGCTCATGATAACTTTAAATTCTTGTTCTTGGCTAAGAGGAGTGGAGACGTACGTGATCTTTTACTGTTGTAGTTCATCCATTTCAAACTCTGACGTTCTGTGCAGACCGAGATGTTTTTCTGCTCACCACCGTTATTTACAGAGTATTTACAGTAAAGATTTTGTCACGAGCAACCGAAGGATGAACAGAAAAGACTTAGCAGTTAGCCCATGTAGCGTGGATGGTAAACTTGGAAGTACATAAGGAAAATCTGAGCAATACATTGCGAAACATAGAAACGGGGACGTAATAATTAACCAGATATTGGTGATGACATTAAACCATGTACAATGGACCCTGTTGTGGAGGGAAGAGTATATAATGGGCGCAGTGGTCGAGAGAAGTTGTGGCTCTGCAGACCATCCTGTTGGTTATTGCTCAACAATAAAAGTCGTTATCTTCTGAAACCCGAGTCCAAAAACCTGAGTTGTGGAGTATTTTCTACAACATCTTGGCGTTGTCGGCAGGATTGGAAAAGGGGTTAAGGCGTGGCTGATCGCTGTGGGCATCCTTGGCGGGCAGCATAAACAGGTGGCCACCTACAAACGTAAGCAACTTTCGCTAATATACTGAGTTTGTATTGTTTGCCAGGCATAACCCGTAGTGGTAGGGACGCCTGATAAAGAACTCTCCAATTTAAGAAATTTTTAAATGGTCTTTGTTTCCAGAAGGAAATGCATGCATTACTAACTGCTGTCTTGGAAGTACCCAAATAGTAACTGGTAAAATAAGCATTGCATTGGACTCTTTGTCCTGTCAAGAGGGCCTTGATGGATGACAGCAAAATGTAGCAACAGTATGAGAAAGCGCATACGAGCATCTGTTTGTGTTGTTAAGAAGGTTTTGATAGGCTCTATATTAATCTGTACTCGTTGTCAAGTGGGCCTGGACGGATGGCAGCAGGTTAAAGCAATTTAATATGAACAGGTGCGCTTAATTAGAAAAACTGCTTGTGTGAGGAGCCGCAGTGGTTAAACTAGACATTTTTATGATACCTGTGTATGTCACATATGATACAACATTAGTATTTTTTGTAGTTTTGGCTAACATGTCAAATATTTAATATCTTTCGCTTGTTTTTAGGGACATTGTCACAACCAAAGAGAACATCAGCGAACATAACGATGAAATGGCTGCAAGAGTGAAAAGGCAACTATTGCCTGACTTCGGTGTGGACATTAGTGTTTGGGAGGCAATATCCAGAATTGGACCAGGACCGATTGCAATATTTGAAGGGATAATTAATCTGTCTTTCTTTGAGGAAGTTCATAAAAGAAATTGCCGGAGTTTGCTCACATTTGGAGTTTACTACCATTTTTTTCCAGGACAATGACCCGAAGCACACTGCTGCAAGAAAAATCATTGACGCAGAGGGCATTAACTGTGTCAAGACTCCGGCTGAATCACCTGATATGAATCCCATTGAGATGGTATGGCACGCAATGAAAGACTATATTAGAAAAACAGCAAAACCACCTACGAAAACTGATTTAATTGCTGCCATAGAAAAGTTCTGGTTTGAAGGACTAAAAGATACTATATGCAACAACTACATAAATAGACTGTTTAAAGTTCTTCCAGTCGTGGTTATGAATGTTGTAGATTAATCTGTATTTCTGGCTATGCAACCACTCAATAAAAACCTTACAATAATGAAAATGTGGTCTTATTGTATTAAATAGAAATATAAGTAACAAATAATCTTCAGCTTGCTCGTTTAGTTGGAAAATAGCATATTAAATTGATTAAACAAACTAAAGACAAGATTGTGAAAATGGTGGAGAGTTATCACAGATCGTCTGAGCACCAGTCGAACCTTTTTTTTTTTTTTTTACATGTAAATTAAATTTCGCACCTCACAAGAGATGGCGAGAGGAGTTTGACCATGATAAAACTTCCCCCAATTTGATCCACTAACAAACATCATGTAGTCTACAGTATTTTGAAGCTGTGAAGCAATCAAAGTACAATATTAAATCATATCAAAACAGATCAATGTATCAAAACTATTATAGTACGAGGAGGCTCCTGTTTTGCAAATCACTTTGGATGAATTTTTTTTTTTTTTGGCCAGGAAAGCATGGCAGCGGGCTTGGTTTCGGACACTTCATTCAACCTTGCAACTTTCCTTTTAATCTTTCTTCTTTATTTTGAAGGATAATTTTCCAACAAAAAAACTTAAAAACATCTTAAAATTTATTTACAAAATTAATTTGGCCAAGCACTTCATTCTTAGATAGAAGATCATCCAGCAGATATTCCAAATCCACACAAACTGTTAACCAATGCCGAAGCCAAATACCCAAATACCCTCCTGAAGCCAAATACTTCACTATGATTGATCTTTGTTCAGTATTCCAGTAGCAGAAGAGAGTAGGTATTTGTTTTCATT
The DNA here is from genome assembly GCA_003987875.1 of Clarias batrachus. Taxonomy (NCBI): domain Eukaryota; kingdom Metazoa; phylum Chordata; class Actinopteri; order Siluriformes; family Clariidae; genus Clarias; species Clarias batrachus. The sequence goes on along the minus strand of QMIH01000825.1, from coordinate 152,367 downwards.
CACATATGCTGGTGAACAATATACCTATCAAACAATGCCAGAGGGGTTCCGACACTCTCCACATATATTTATTCAGGTTTTAAAAGCTGATTTGGGATATTTAATGATAGAAATTCTACTACAGTACATGGATGATCTTTTGATATGCTCATCATCACTAGGAACATGCCACAGAGATTCCATTAAGGTACTGAGTAAGTTACCTCAGGGAGATCATACAGTATTCAAAGCTAAACTACAATATTAAAAGCCTCAATTTGAAAATTTATGAAGGCTAATTTCACATGGTACAAAAGCCATAGAGCTGTCCCAATTAGAAGCCATAAGTAAAGCACCATTGCCGCAAACAATTGATGACCTTTTTAGGCCTTTTTAGTGCTGATTGGATAGAGGAGTATGCAGTAAAAACAGCTCCGCTGATGGAAATAATGGCACGAATAGGACTCCAAGATCTAAGTGCTCCATTAAAGTGGAATCAGTGAAAACAGATGCATTGTTAGCATTTGAGTCTTTTAAAAAACGAAATACAAACAGCGCCTACCTTAGGTATACTTTATTTACCAAACCATTCAATCTGTGTTTGGCTAACCGAGCTGATGGATACGTGTCAGCTGTATTGATACAGGAGACCTGCAGAGGTAGGAAAAAACAGTCCCTAGGTTACTACAGCACTAAACTAAATAATGTAGCACGTTACCCACCGTGCTATCAGCAGGGCATTGCAGCAGTTCATTGCATATGAAAAAGCATCTGCATTGACTGCGTTACCCCATAACAATTTATGAACATCACAAAGTTGTAGAATTGATAGAACAGAGGAAATTTGTTCGAACTCAAGCTCACATTCTGTATTCTTCACTGCTCACATATCCAGTATTACTATAAAGCGATTTGACACAGTTAACAAAGCTGAATTGATTCCTTTAGCACATGAAGGTGTACCTCATTATTGTGTGGCTAATTCTTTGGCATTTCCCAAGTTAAGACCTGTTCTTCTGAAACCTGAAGCAGAAGTCACTTACTTTGTTAATGGGTCTAGTTTTAAAAACCATTTAGGAAAATCACAAGGAGGATTGCATAATTAATTAGGTTTAAAAGAAGAAGAAGAGTGCCTGAGATAGGTTTCAAGCTAGGAGTTTTAGCTTGTTGTTTCTGCTGCACCTTGATACACTTACCGGTCCGGGCCCGATTGACTGGAAGATACAAACACACACACACACACACACACACACACACACACACACACACAGGCCTGATGATTTCAAGAGTACATTTAAAGTGGTGCTGTGTCCCGAACATCAAAAGATGCAGTCATTACAGGAGACAGGAGAGAGGAATTACATTTGCATTCTCCTGATTAAACAAACGGGTTCTAGCGGACAAGAGCCATTTGGATGTATATTTGTCTGGATACAGGATATAGAGGGTGTTATCACTTATGGCATAAGAAAGCACAGTGAGGGGGCTGTTCTCAGGGCACAGGAATCTTCTTATTAGATTAGGCAAGGCAAGTTTATTTGTATAAAAAATTTCATACATGGTAATTCAATGTGCTTTACATAAAAGAGAATAAAATAATCATAAAATTAAATAGATTATAATGTCTTACAATATTCTAAACCTTACAATGCCTCCTAAATTCTAACATAATTTACTACAATTTGTTAATGAAACCGACAATAAATGGCCAGGCATTGGCATAGAATAGATCTACAAAATCACATACAAAAAATGTAACTAATTGGGGACTTTTGGTTAGCAGCCACATGGAGTAGAAGTGTTAGATAGTTGCGGCGACAATTTTTAATTTCTTCACTCCCTTATTCGTCTCGGAATGTCAAATTTTATCTTTAGAATATAATAACTTTATACTCTAGCCCACGGTCATTAATTTTTTTACTTAAAGATAAAAAATAAAAAAAAGATCACACCGCGACCGTTCAACAGTCGAGGCTATTGACTTTGTTAAAGTCATAATTAGGAGAATGTTTCCTTTTTTGGACATTTATTTTCTGCTTTACCAGATCTGGGCTCATACTGTCTCATATTAACTGGAGATTTTAACTGCTGTTTAGATCCATCACTTGATAGGTCATTTCCCAACCTATACCACTGAGTAAATCCACCATGCAACTTCAGTCCTATCTCTGCAGCTTTGGTATCTCTGACATATGGTGCTTCCTTAATCCAAAAAAGAGAGAATATTCCTTTTAATCACATGTTCATCATACTTTCTCCAGAATTGATTATTTCTTTATTGATAATCAACTAATCCCAATTTTTGTGCTTATCAGAGCATTGTAATATCGGATCATGCGCCAGTTGTTTTGTCTATAAAACTTCCTGATCTCCCTCAAATTAGAAGACATTGGCATTTTAATTCATCGTTACTGATAGAGGATGATTTTATCAAATTTATGGAAAACCAGATTTCTTAAACACAAATGAAACACCGGAAGTGTCACATTTAACTGTTTGGGATGCTCTGAAAGCCTACCTCAGGGGACAGATTCGTACACTGCAAATATGAAAGGGAAGACATATAAAGAACGAAAACATTTGACCAACCTAATTAAATAAATCAGCATTATGCTCTATCTAAAAACCCTGATCTGTATTAAAACTTGTTCAATTGCGAACTAAATTTGAACTCATTTCAACACATCTAATTGAATGTCGATTATTAAAGAGTAGGAGCCACTTTTACATTCATGGTGACAAATCTGGGAAACTTTTAGCCAATCAGTTAAGAGGATTTAGAGCACAGCAACACATTACAAAAGTTCGGATGGAGGACGGTACCATCACTACAGACCATTCTAATATTAATGATGCATTCATGAGTTTTTATTCTCGATTATACAGGGTGATATCACCAACCATTCCCATTTTATTAAGGTGTATCCATATAAATGGCCCACCCTGTATATAAATATATTTTATACATACATTGGTAGTCTGGAAAAGATTATCTTAGAAATAGATTTTAAAATGTTATAAAGTGTGGCCTCATAAACATATTAAAAATAGCAGTGTCATCATTCATCACAATGATGATGATGATGATGATGATGAAGGTGTCTGCTGAACATTTCAGCACTCTCCATCTCTAAAGCCTACTGGTCCTGTTACTGTGGTGACGTGTGTCATTGTGACATCAGCGAAGACCCAGTTCTAAAGAGTAGACCAGAGAGACTTGTACTTAACTGACATGCTGTTGGACTTTAGCACTTTAACCCTATGAGAGATTTAATAAAGGTGTTTGTCTGTCAAATGGTGGCGGATCGTGTTCCTCTGCGCCCCCTGCTGTTAGTGGCCGGAGTTGCAGTTGCTTTTGCTGGAATTTATTATTATTTTACCAAACCCCGCGCGGAGCATGCTCACATCACAGGTACAGTCTATCTCTCTCTCTCTCTCTCTCTTCTCAACTCAGGACATTCAGGCTGATGTGGTGTTTTGTGTGTGTGTGTGTGTGTGTGTGTGTGTGTGTGTGTGTGTTTAGAGTCAGATCCAATGTGTGATGTAGATGGAGTCAGACAGACTGGCAGCTCAGTCACTAAGGTAACTGTTACTTATTAAAGCAGCATCCTTCACACCAGTCCCTTTACCCTCATGCTCAGAGTCACACTATGGTATGGTGTGGTCACTGTGCTGACTTTTTATTTAGAGTTTTGCTGTTGTTTTTGGTCTTTTGACTTCTACCATTAAAGGCCCACCACAGCGGACCATCTGATTTGCCCACAACTTGGCACAGGATTCATGCCAAATGCCCGTTCTGACACAACCCTCCTGTTGTATCTGGGCTTGGGATGGTCACTCTATCCAGTAGCTGGGAACTCATTACCAGTCAGAGCCTTTTAATGACACCCAGTTTATAATTCAGGCAGCATGGTAGCATACTTGTTTGCTGTTCTCCAGGGTCAAGGTTGCAGTTCCCACCTTCATCTGTATGCATGGAGTTTGCATTTTGTTGGGTTTCCTCCCACTGTGTGTGTGTGTGTGTGTGTGTGTGTGTGTGTAATGTGGGAGGAG
>QMIH01000825.1:111347-129641 GCA_003987875.1 Clarias batrachus | reverse complement strand
TGTGGCAGGGGGGCATTTTAGCGCATAACACCCGGTGTTTTCGCGCTGCCGCTGGTCTTGTTTATCTCGCAGCGCCAAACACGACGCCGGTCCAGCAGTCTGGCTCTGTTTGAGGTGCGCGAGGAAATTAGCTTCCTAATAAGTTGCCACAAACTTTGTCCTTTGGCTTATACATGCGGTACACGCGCCTCTGTGGGACACGAGCTCGTTGGTTTCATCAGCGCGCGCTGCCGTGTCGCCTCTCGTATTTCCCACGTGAGGGTCGCAGAGGGGGCGTCGCAGAACTACAGAGGCTCGCGCTGCCGCACCAAAGTGAAACTGTACAATCCATTTTCAACTTTGGAAAATCGATATAAACCATGAATTCGAATTAATCGAAAATAACGATTAAATCGTCCAGCTCTAACCGCAGGTGCAGCACCCCCCTCTCTCTCTCCAGAGCAGAAGGTTCATGCTGATGTGGTGTTCTCCATGTGTGTGTATGTGTGTGTTTAGAGTCCGAATCGATGTGTGATGTGGATGGAGTCAGACAGACTGACAGCTCTGTCACTGAGGTAACTGTCACTGTTAAAGCACAAATGTCTTCACTACTTTTTAATTTAAAACTCTTTATAATTCAGATTTAACATTTATAACAGAAGCACAGATTAATTTTTTTCACGAACCTTATGCATTTCCAGCAATACAATATTGAGTATAATTATACAGGGTGACCGACAGGATTCAGACAGTTTAAAAAGCAGTAATAATAATAATAATAATAATAATAATAATAAACCGTACTTCACAGATAGACTCAAAATGATGATGCCTAGCTCATACTTCTCCCACCACCACATACCGTGTACTACTTGTTTTAAAAACATAGGACTCCCGTCAGTCACCCTGTATAATGCATGTTAAACCCTTAATAAATTATACTTGGGGCAGGAGTGGCTTGGTGGTTAAGGTGTTGGACTGCTAGGAGGTCCCTGGTTGGAGCACTGGAGCATTGACACTGTTGGACCCTTGAGCAAGCTCCTTCACCGCCTAGTGCTCAGATACAATCAGTCGTCAAGCTGGCAACCCGGCTCTGTAAATAACTGCTACAGAAACAGCAGATGTACTGTATGATCTGACGCCCGATGTGCTGGGTGACATGTAGATGGAACCATCTAATACGTTATAATATTAATGTGCATCTGAGAACATTTTATACACTATGTTGAGGTTGTTAATATTTGCCCATTAATTAAAATCATTTAGTTTCTTCAAATTATATGAATCACAGTATTGACCGAAATATAAAACATACAGCGGAAAGCAATGCACATATATAAAAAATAAAACGTGACCTAAAAAATTAAGGAAATAAATGAAGTTACTTAAATGTGCCATCTTCCTGATTGATTCAAAACAACTAATGCAAAAAATCATATTCTGACCGACCAAAAGAGAAAAAAATGAGTTTAACATTTGGTAACAGCAACATTTAATAATTTTTTTCCAAAAAATATTTATGAAAACTATTTTTAAACGATATATTGTATAAATAATATTGTTAATAAGTAACATAACTTTTATTGCTTGTGAATACTCTATGCGTTGATACCGTCTCTTTAAAAGAATTATATTAACAGATGCAGAGACTTCAAACAGCACTTACATTAAAATTGTACAGTAAAATTACTTGATCATTATTCCGCATGTCTATGTATATATGCACACCTCTAGCCATTATAAATACTGTGAATCATTTCTAATTATACAAGTCTGTAGGAAGAAAAAATGCTGTGCTTGATAGAAGTCCATGTATTATCTGACATTGCACAAATGTAATATGATATCGTACAACCTCAGTCAAAGCCCTAAATTTACATTCATGTGATTGGCTGAAGTTGAAGGAGTCATCTTAATAGGCTGCAGGTTTTCCCCTTTGAAAAAAAAAAGCATTAGGGAAGTCTAAAAAAAAATCCACAAACAAATGCAGGCATGTTCACAAATGGTGAGCGGTTTGTAAATGCTAAATACATTTTTGAATTGCTCTACATTTATTTGTCAATTTTGATGCTGATGCTATACTCCATATAGCGGCTATTGCAAACTTAGTAAGCTGTTTGGACGGTAACTAGAGTAACAGTAAATAGCCTGTGTTTAGCTGATTTTAAACTTTTTTTTAGAGACTTTATTAGGAGAAAACGAAAACTTTAGCCTAACTCTCACATTAGGTACAGGTATAAACTCCTAACCATGTGTTAGCAACTGCACACAATGTCCTGACGTGCTCACAGTGCTCACTTAACCCATATTTATTGGCATCTTTAGCTGCAGTGTAATGGTGCACCAATTGTGGAATCCTGATATGTTTAATTGCATCACACTTTGTTTGTAGAACGTCCAGTCTAATGTGGATGAAGCTCAGAGGAAATATGTGGAAGCAGTGATGAAGATCATTGCTCAGCTAAAGGAGAAGAACTCCAAACTGAGCTCCTATGTGAGCTTATTGGAAAACACAGGGAAGGATCAAGAAAAAGAGCTCTGTGACTCAGTGGAGAACTGCAGCTTAGTGACTAATGTGAGAAAAGCCTTGCATTACGCAGTTACTTTAGAAATAATTTGAGAACTAACAGTGGACCTCGTTTTTCCCTTTATGATGACTAAATTGCAGAAAAAGAAGGCATTGTTTTGTCTCCAGAAATATCTTATAAGTGTAGTAATAAGCCACAGTATATTTGATAAATAAAATTGCAGTAACCTAAAGGATTTTACAGGATTTTCATTAATGCCAAATTTCTTGTGTAAATGTTCATAGGAATATTTTGCAAATTATTCCAAGTGCAGACGTAAAAAGTAAGTATCGACGTTTTAACCTTTTCTGCTACATGGCTGTGTTTTAGGAGCTTAAGCAGGAGATGATGGAAACTTTAACACACAACGAGGAGAGCCTAAGGGTAAGCTTCTCTCTCCTTCTGTCTCTGCACGTGTTTGTCAAATCTCACATAGAAATGTTTTAACTGTTAGCTGATTTCCCAGTGATGTACTCGTGAATGTACAGTAGAGGTCAGGAGTTTACATACACTTTACATTATACTGTCACTGCAATATTGGGCTTTTCATGTTTTTTTTTTAAACTGGTCTTTTTTATGATAATGATTGTACAGCATACATCTTTAATAAAGAAAACCCCAAGAATTTGGTCAGCACACGTGTATTTTGGAATTTCGAAAATCAACATGGTTAAAAATTCAACATACAGAGTCGAACATATCCACACAGGACACCAACAGTAATATTTGGTTCAAAATTCACCTTTAGCAGACCCTATTGATATATAACCACCATTAAGCTTCTTTGACAATTCAGGTTGACAGTTCACTAATATTCGATAGGTTTCAGTCTTCAAAAGCTTAAGGTTGGAACGCTCAGCTGGAACGTGAAGGTGTGGATATTGGGACAGGGGCTTCTTTCATGGACAACAACGTTTCAGTTAATGGCAATGTAAAATTCACTTGTACTGTATATGATGATTATGGCAGGCCTGGTTGTGGTTGATTCCTGAGTTGATCCTGACCATCAGAACCAGTTTTCTCTCAGTGGAGGAGGGCATTTCGGTCTTCTTCCAGACCTTGGCGAAGTGGCTCTACCTCCCAATAACCTGCAGTTGTTTAGAAATTGCTGATTGAGCTCCTGTGTGTTGGTCCAATGAATCAGAAAGAGAATAGTTCTCAGAATTTATTGGAAGTCCAATTTTTCAATAGTACTTCTGTTCATTTGAAATGTATGTAAACTTCTGACCACAGCTGTAAGTGTAGAAGTAAATTAAACCGACATGTTTTGGTTGTAGAACTTGCAGGTTGCTTTGGCTGAATCTGATGAGAAATGCAATAAGTTGATGGAGACTAGTGCTCGGCTAGAAGCCAATATCTTTGACTTGAAATTGGTCATGGAATTTTACAAACACCTTGTGCATGATTTGGAGGAAGAGCTTAGTGAGGCACAGAAGAAGTATACCACGATAACAAAGGTAAATGAGAAATCTTTGCATTATGCAGTGGGTCTTATTTATCATTCATTAGGGCTCACATAGCCGTTATGGTTATTGCTTTGCTGCACTATGGTTGCACTTTATTACTTGTTGGGAGATGTTGCCAAATGATATCTCGTTGTTATCTATACTTGTTATTTTTAACAATGACAATAAATTGAATTGAATTGAATTGAATAGAATAGGGTAAATTGTGTGTAATTGTTTCTTTAAGCCAAATGAAAAAGGATTAAATTGGTTGTTTTTTTTTTATCATCATTATCAGCAAATATAGGAGGTTCAATACACTTGCGTATACTCTTATATGAAACAGTATTCACAAGGACCATGGTGCTACATGAACCATAAACCAATAAAGCCGTCTGAGACTCCACATTTCAAATTTATAATATAGGACTAAATAAAGTGCAAGCATGTGCAAACTGCTCAGGATAGTACAATTACTACTTAGGCACAGAACAGTGCAGCTCTGACCAGCACACAGTTTTAGTGAGAATGAAATGCAAAACTCTTTTACCATAAATAATAGTAAATGTGGATAACATGCCGATTAGCTGCAATAATGTAGGTGGTCAATTCAGTGCAGGATTTTGCTTGGGTCTGAATGTTTCCGTATCTTTGTCTAGACAGCGGAGACGAGTAGAGTTTGTGTAAGGGATTCATAGGGACCATCACAATTCTGGTGTCGTTGTGGATACAGCAAGTGGTTTAAATGTCTGTGATGGAGAGAACAAACACCCCGAATATCTTTTCGGTTCTGCTCACTATCAGCTGCAGGGTCTAAAAATACCATGCAATTCCCCAATCAGACAGTGAGAAAAAAAACCTCAGGATGCTCTTAATAATCCCCTTTGTAGAATGTGTTAAGGATGGGAGCTGGGAGATTATCGGCTTCACAGAAATTAGAGATAATGCTGGGTCTGTTTTGTTTTGGAGCTGGTGTTGGTGGACCAGTTGAAGTTCTCCATTAGGTGAAAACCAAGGGATTTGGTTAAGATCTCCACTGAGGAGGCCTCAGTGTTGATTGGAGAGTGGTTGATCTGTGGTCTCCTGAAGTCAACAACCATGTTCTCCCTGTGCTTGGTGGCTTTACTCCCACAATAAAAAAAACATATGCAGATTAGGTTCATTAGCATTCCCAAATTGCCCGTAGTGTGTGTGTGTGTGTGTCTCACGATAGATTGGCACTTTGTCAATCCTGTATACAGGACTGTTCTCTCTGTTGCGGTCAGGAAAGTGCTTCTGCTCCCTGAAGGTACACATCCGCTACCACATCACTACACAGGACTAAATCATCTCTGCATTTTTGCACACTGCTCAGTAATGGACACTTACGGACATTACTCATCTGTACACTCATGCACGGTTGCACATACTCCGGACATTCATGCACATTGCACATTTGCACACTTCCTGGACATTTCCATGAAATTTTTTCTCTATTTTTGTCTATGTTTGTATAGATAAGTTTTTTATATTTCTTATATATTTGTAAAAATATTTTTATATTTTGTTCTATTTTCTACAGCTAAGTATTCTTATTCTTATTTTATTCCACTATTTATTTCTTGGTAATTGTTTTTTAAATTTTAAGGTCACGGGCGGTCGTTTAAGCATTTCATTGCATATCATACTGTGTATGACTGTGTATGACTGTGTATGTGACAAATAAAATTTTAATTTAAATAAGCAGTATAGAAGATGAATGAATGAATAAGGCTTATTCCTGACAAAAGTCAGAATTTACAGGGTATTGATGAGTGCCAAAAATAAATAACAAATTCATTCATTCATTCATATCCGGTCTAATAAATGAAGCTTAGTGTTTTCTACAGTATGTAGAGAGATGTTGTGTTTGAATTTTATTGAACAGATGTTGCCTACTGAAGATGTGAGAAGTAGTATTAAAGTTTTAACCTCTTCTCCTGTTTTAGAAGTCCGAATATGAAGTGAAGGCAGAAAGGCAAGAAAGCTTTGAACAAAGCGAGACACTAAAGGTAGGTTTTCTCTGTGTGTGCATGTATACATGCATGTATGTGCTTGTGGTGTGTGTGTTTGGTGCGGCATAGATATAATTTTTATAATGCCAAAGCAATTTAGGGCTGCAACAATTATCGATAATGAAATTTGTTGTCAACGAATGCCGTGCTCACGTTACTGAGGAGCGCAACCACAAGATGCACAAATACACAAAAATACACACAGATACACAGCCGCTCGCGCAATGGAGGTTACAGAAACGTCTGCAGGAAAAAACGCGCGCCTATGGCGTTATATCCCTGCCACAGTTCTGAGCGTGCAGTTTGACATTTTGCATTTTAGCAGACAAAGCTCTCTATGCGCGTGCAGTGTCTTTACTGCGCGCTCAGCAGCCTGTACGCTCGCTCAACTTTGTCCAGTGTTACAAAACTGCCACAAATCCAGCCAATCACAGACTACTTCCACACACTACTTCTGATTGGCTGTTCCTTCTCTATCAGCTGGCAATATCTGCAATTATTGTTACAAAAAAAAAAACTATCTCAAATGCTGTTATTTATTAGGGCCCAAGCACTATGACATCAGCCCTATGTCGTCATAGTGTGTGAAGGGCCCTCTTTTCCTTAGGATTATTTTTTTTCCACCCTTTTGGACTTTTCGGGGGTCTTAACATGCTCAAAATTCATGAAACTTGTCAGACAGGTTGGAATCTGCTGCCATCAGGATGCCTGAGAGTCTCGTGGCCCAGGACCCGCAGGGGCCCCCACACGAGATTTTGCTGCCTAGCTCATACACACTTTCACGTAGGCACACAAAACTCGGTACACATTTAGATCTGATCGAGCCGAACAATTTTCGCGCTGCATGTCCTGGGCTAAACTCAACAGGAGGCCGGTTATTGTGGGTCGTTTGCAAAAACGCACCCGATGGATTTTGATATACTCCTCCTAGGGAAATTATACAATCGCTACCAAACCGGGCCAAAGAGATCTAAAGACATTGAGGATGCAGAATTGCGGAGGGATTTTTGATATCTCAAACGGGTCAGCCGTGATAATGTCTTAAACATACGCAGAAAAATGATTAATAACTTTCTGTGTGGCATTATATTGAGTGACATTATATACAGTGACACCTTCTGTGACATCACGTTCAGTGACATCATAGTGTGAGGCTTTTCGTCCAGCACCTGCGGCCTATTGTACACACATACACATCACAAAGGTTACACACACACAAACACATCTCACACACTAACACACACATCACTAATGTTAATACACACAGACTCAAACCATACACACAAACACAAGCACATTTACTCGTCACACACAGACTGACACATCTACACGTCACACACCTCTCTCCCTCACTCTCACACACATTAACCCTTACACACTAATGCGCGCACACACGCACACACACACACACACACACACACACACACACACACACACACACACACACTAATGCATTCAACAAATATTTAAGGCCCAAACTGACATTAGTCCTGTATAGTGTGTGATGTGTGCAGGTTGTGAGGTGCAACCGAGTGGCGATGGCTTTTTCGAGGTCTTAACACACTCGATTGACACAGGTTGTGCGGTGCATCCGGGGTGGGAATGGCACAGGGTGCTTGGGCCCGTCATCGTTGCTTGCAACTATATTTTATTTTTATTTTTTTAGAGTCAAGTCAGCATAAGTGAGTTCATTCAAAAAATAAATCCCCCATGCACTCCACAACAAGCAGCCACTATAACAGATGCCATCCAATATACTAAGAGTACAACAATTGTTTTGCTTTATTTAGTTAGTTATTTATTTATATTTTGGATATTTAGAGGAATTTCACTGTACAAAAACAAACTTTGTCTTTAATTTAATGTTTAAAATGTTTAAGATTTATGGTTTTATATAGTTATAAGCAAAACATCAAATTAAAGAAGCATTTAGTTTTTATCCGATTAATCGAAACAATAATCGCCCAACTAATCGATTATCAAAATAATCATTAGTTGCAGCTCTAAAGCATTTTAAACTGTTGTGGTAAGTGGTTAGTTGTGTCCTCAGTATTTAATGTGTATGTGGGAGTAAATAAAGATATTAAGCTTTGGTTGTGTAACTTGCAGGTCGCTCTGGCTGAAGCTGAGACTAAACACAAGCACGTGATGGAGTCCAACGCTCAGCTACAGAAAGAGAACACCAAACTGATAATGGACAATGAGGTGCTACAGGACTGCTTGTGCGAGTTGGAGGAACAGCACCTTGAGGTTGATATTCTTGATTCAACTCATCTATGTACAAACACTTACCAGACACACATTTAAAATACCACAAGATATTTATACTAAAATACACTCCCTTGGAGGTTTTTATGTTCTGGGTTAGTTCTCAAGCTCATCTCAAAAATGTCCATGCACAGTGAATTTGTTTTCCACACAAAGACACAGAAAAAAAAAGAAAAAGAAAAAATATATATATACAGTATGTGGGTGTGTGTGTGTTATACCCTTACACTGCATCTGTTTAATACACGTTTTCAAAAAAAGAAATGGAAGTGGCAGATTGTAGAGTCTGAATCAAGTGTGAATCTTTCTATTTTGTCCATGGCTATGTTTAAGGATCTTGAGGAAGTAGAAGAAGCTTACAGATTTCTGCAGTTGAAGTATGAAGAGGCTTTAAAACAACGTGATGAAGCACTAAAGGTAAGTCATATTTTTTGGTTTCGCTAACTGGATGGGATGATATGCTTATTCAGTAGGCTCAGTGATAAGCTGGGTTGATTCAGAGCGCACCAGGTGAGCTCCTGTAAGGTCTTACAAACACTCCATCCCCATTTGCAGTGAACCTCTCAAACAGCCTGCGGCTTTTAGCCAAACCGTGCAAGTTTCGGGGAAGCAACGTCAATGACTAACTGTCCTGATATGTCATACCGTGATATGTCATCAGCACATCCAAAATCACGGCATACGAATGTCCGTCCTCAAAGTAACATTGGATAAATTAAATTTCCTTGCTTTCTAATGAAAAATTTAATTATTTTCTTAGTTTTGCACACCGAAAAAAATGTTTTAAAATAAAGCAGAACACACAAGAAACAAAGTTTGAGACACAATTTCCTACTTCCTGTTTATCTTGAGTGACAGGTGTCTCGTCCAATCAGCAGTAAGAATTTAATTCGCAAACTATACCTACCTTTTCCGGTTCGTTTCTGAACGGCCGAGAGGTGCAATACAAATTAACAAAATCAAAAACAAAATAACAAATACAAAACCAAATTAACAATTAGTTTCGGGTTTTGTTATTTTGTTTTCGGATTTGTTAATTTGGTTTTGAATTTGTTATTTTGTCTTTGAATGTTATTTTGTTTCCGGTTTTGTTAAGTTGTTTTGCACTTCTCGGCCACCGTAGGTTAGATCACTTCAACAACTTTCGAACAGTGCATTCACAACTGAAAGATGCTACATGCTAACCGCTAGCCTTTGATGCTACTGCACTTGCACACTTAAAAGTTATCCCGGAAGAGGTCGGATATAGAGTTTCCGGGTCACGGTCGTTGCTTTGGAGACCTACACCGCTTAAACGAGCCTACTTGTTCAACACAGTTATGGGTCAGTGAAATGTCGGCGCATTTAACAATGAACGACCCAAAAAGCAATATTTAGATTTTGCTCTCTATAGCGCGACTGACATCGACTCCACTCATCAGAGTGAGGCAACTAACTTAGTTGTTACTACATTTAACACAACAGTGTTACTGAGATCCAAAAAGCATCGATCTCTGCGGATCTCAGCCCTCTCTCTGTCAGACAAAGCATACAAAGACACAAGACAAACAAAAACACGTGGCTTTTAATCGCACATTTTACTTGATCAAGTTTAGCACTTCTCGCATTTGGAGCACCGCATCAAGTTCACTAGTTTTAGCTAATCAAATGGTATCGAAACTTTAGTTAACTACTCTAAGCTGTGAGATTTAAACGCATATATGAATTTGAATGTGGAACACGCATTCAACAGCAGATTCACTTGATGCGCTTTTCGATAGCGACTTAAGTCCGTCTCCGCAGACAATAGTTAACTTTTATAGCTGCGTTTGAAAGTGTAACACGCACTTCCCACTCGCTATGAAGGCCTTGTAAAAGAAAGAACAAGGTACTCGCTTGCTCTTCTCTTGATACGCTTTTTGTAGTGACTTAAAATCTTTTTTAAAAGTTTTACTGCAATTTACTCTTTAAAATGACTCGCATTGCATTTCATTCATTCATACAGTGGTGTGTATAAGTAATATATATACTGTATATAATATATATAAGTATCTTATACAATATCTGAAAAACTCTGTTTCTCTGTGTCTAATCTGTTTCCGGACAATAGAAAAGATACAGTAAACTGTCTTGGTTTTATGAATTTTTAAGCCAAACAAAGCTGCCTTATCCACCAATATACAGTACTGTATGTAGGGTTTTACATAATGGAGACATTTTAATGTGGACAAAATGTCCAGTGCATTCTCCACCATTAATATGTAGGGTTTAGTAGACCAAGAATGACCGCTGCATTCTTTACCTTCATTATGTAGTGTTTAGCTCTGGATCAGAGGTAGATCCAATCTTTACCGATTCGGGTTGATTTGATAAACTGAATTAAAATTTGTGCCATACGCTTTATATACTATCCGGCCACCGTATAGCACAATTTAGTGTATCTTTCCAATCCTGTTTAACCCGCGGCCAACGAGGATGATACAAAGTCTGGTATTTATCAATTACGAGCAAGATCTGGGCAAATGTTTAGACTTTAAAATACAACAGTTACAAGACAACAGTTCTTTATAACGAAACAAGAATTTATTTGAACTAGTCTACGATACATGAAACTTCGCTACTTGAATGCACACGCACACACACACACACACAAACAAGCATACTGTACCAGTTTGGAGGGTGAAAGTTAATGAAGTTCATCTAGTACTGTTTACTAGATCAAAGAAAGTCGCAAGTGCAGAGTCTTGGGTTTAATGTTACAGTTTAATTATGAAACGAGCACCAATTTTCAGCAAGGTGTGCAGCTGTGTTTGTTTACTTACGTTACGTTTCGTTCACATCCTGTGGTTCACCTCAAGCAAACGGAATAACGGCGTTGCTGATTGGTTGGTGTGCTGTTGTTGAAATGACGTCTTTCGGGAAAGCCCTTCGAAGAGGTGTTGGTTGCCTGATTACTGTTGGCGGCGCTCTGAAACTTCTGAGGGTTTCTTCATTGTGGGACTTTGGAGTTCTGGCACAAAGTTGAGAGTTCTCTAAGAGCGGATGACGCCAGTAAAGGTGGCGTAGCGCCCGCAAGGGCGGAAGCACAAGCTGTTTGGAAGAGGTTGTTGAGGTTATTATTCCAATCATGAAGGTGTGTGCCCACAAGGGCTGAAGAACGAGCTGCTTCCTTCAGATGACCATGACGAAGACCTTACAGATGTGCACTGTACTGTGCACCCGAGGGGTCGTACATTCATTGGGCGAAACAATGTCCTTGGTCAGGTGTGGAGCGGCACGAGCAAGTAGCGGAGGCTGTTGAGACAGGGAATTGGCTTCTTCGTGGGGGTTTTCAGTGCATAAGGCATAAGTCCATTGTTGTGCGAGATCTACTCCTCATACGAAGCAGCTGCAAGCTTTTAAAGGGAGCAGACAACCGCTGAAGGGTAACTGAATCATCGCTGCCCGCCATGGTGAATTTTGGTGCCTGCCCCAATTGGGCTGTCCATGGTGCTGAATGGGTGCTGTTTTCCCATCGAGCAAAAAGCTTCCAGGCTTGTGTCATGCACTGGCTTTAAGCCCACCATCACAGTCCCATGCAATATGTGTGATACCAAATGAATCATCTAGAAGCAAACAAAAGGTTATAACTATAACCTCTGTTTCCTGAAGAAGCATATCGAGATATAAACTTTGCTGCCCCACCTCAAAGCTAAGCATGGCCTCTCAGGTTGACCTGAACAGGGAACAGAAGTTATGGTCATAATCATTCTTTCATATTGTTTTTTTCATGTACTATGTCATATGTTTTGAACTCTGTGTTTCAGGGTCCTCTGAACAAGGATGTGGAGAAGACTAAGCAGAATGAAGTGCCCAGTGCTCCAGTGGACAGAGAGAGGTCCAAGCTGGAGGAGAGAGTGATGGAGTTGGAGGAACTGCTCCATGTTACACAAACAGAGTGTGAGATAAAAACTGAGGTGAGCAACACAACCCTTATATAATTCTCAAAATAATGAGTACCAAATAATATGGAACATGTCAGTAAAAAAATCAAATCTGCCAAGTTAAATTGACACTCACAAGTGTGGAGCCTGTGAGGCATGTGTACTGATGTTATTTCTCATTATTGCATGGGAGAATAACATTTCTTACCTACCTAATCTCAACAAAGAAAATATTACATTGAGCCATACATTATATCACACAAATTTATGGGTTTGTGCTATGAAGCAAAATATTGCACTTACACACAAAGACAAATACACATTTAAAGTGTTTCATCTCTGCAATGAACTAGATTCCTTCTACTTTTAGATAATTTCTTACTATAAATCAAAACACAATCTAGGTGTGGGTTAAACATGACAGACTAAAATATAGTTGGAAGCAACGATGAGGAGACCCAAGCACCTCTGCCATCACGCTCAGGCACACCACAAAAATTGTGTGCTTTTTGAGCAGGTTAAGACCTCCAAATGCCCCAGATGCACGAAAAAAGAGTCACTAAGCTAAGTTTTATTTTGCAGCATTGCACACATTACATTTTCTTGCTTCTATTCAATTCCAATTCAAAACACAGTGCAGTTGATGAAAACTAGAGCAACTATATAAAACTAAAGATTTAAACACTTCTTACTTAGATGTTTTTGATACAAATGTAATTTCAGTTATACTGTAATTACATCATGCTTTGGTTGTAGGAGTTGCAGACCAGGCTGGCTAAAGCTGAGACGACGCATCTGAATGTGATGCAGGCCAATGCTCAGCTAAAGGAGGAGGTCTCTGACCTGAGAACCCAGGTGGCCAAACTGCAAGACTCAGTGGAGCAGAAAAATGATAAGCTCAGTGAGGCATACATGAAGTTTAGTGTGATAATACAGGTAAGTGAGCAAATCCTTGCATTACGCAGTTCATAAATAAACTATGGAAGAATTTACAGTGTGCCTTTTTTTTTTTTTTTAGGAAAGTTGTGTATAATTGTTTAACTTTAAGAAACACTAAATTGCATTTCTAGTTTGTGATGCTGGGTTGGTATTGCATTGAATGATATGTACTAAAGTTTAAATGTCTTCTGCTTCATGGCTGTGTTGTAGGAGCTTGAGGAGGAGAGGAAGGCACATAGTGTCACAGAGTCACAGTACTTAAAGTTGAGGAAAACGCCAACAGAGAGCGAGGAGACACTTAGGGTAACGTTTTTCTGTGTTTTTGAATGTTTTTGAGACATTCTGTTTTTTTTGTTCCTAAAGCATTTTAATCTGATCTGATGAGTTGAGTCCTGAGTAGTGTTTAAGTGTGTGTGTGTGTGTGTGTGTAGAAGTAAATAAAGACGTTAAGCTTTGGTTGTATAACTTGCAGGTTGCTCTTGCTGAAGCCGAGTCTAAATATGAGCAGGCGATGACGTCCAATGCTCAGCTAGAGAAAGAGAACGCCAAACTGATAACTGACAGTGAGGTTCTGCAAGACTATGTGTGCGAGTTGGAGGAACAGCACCTCGAGGTTGAGTTTCTTGATTCAGTGCATCTGTGTACTGAACATCATATTTTATAGACTACAGTGTAAAAAACTTAAAATTTCACAAGATAGTTATCCTAAAATACACCCGCTAGAGTCACAAAAGCAGGGTTTTTACATTCTCGGTTAGTTCTGAAACACATCTCAGATGTGTGCGTGACAGTGATCTTGTTTTTGTCAAGCAGGTCCAAATGTTTCACCCTCCCACGGCGTCTTTTTTACACACAATTCAAGAATGAGAAACAGAAACGACTGATTGTAGACATGAACGAGTCTGAATCTTTTCATTTTGTCCATGGCTGTGTTTTAGGATCTTGAAGAAGCAGAGGAGGCGTACAGGTTCCTGCAGTCGAAGTATGAAGAGGCTTTAAAACAGCGTGATGACTCACTAAAGGTAAGATTTTTCTTTTGTCACATGATAAACACTTTCTTACTGCTTCGGCAATGTGGAGACAAGTCCTCAATTTCTACTTGAGCAACATTTTCTTTTTCCATTGAGGTGAAGCAGCCCAGTTAGCACAAACAGTTAACCCTGGTTGTGTTTCAGGAGTGTGAGCGTGTCCCACAGTGTGCTGACATCAAAGCACAGTCAGATGAAGGAAACTGTTTCCCACAGTGAGGAATCTGTAGAGGTAAGCTTCTACTCCATCATAGCACTCGTTGTTTTTGTGATTTCTCTTTCTTTATGTTCAAGGTCTTCGCTAGCGTGTGGTGTCTTACTTTGAAATTAGATACAAATATTCAAGCTTAATTCCTTCACTTTTTTTTTTTTTTCCAGAATTGACACCCGATTGCTGGAGTTTTCCTCTGAGGGAAAAAGGAGGAAATCACCACTCTATAAGTCGTGTTGCTGAATGAACAGTGGATTATGAAAAAGTAATGGGGTCATGAAAAAGTAATGTTTATGTTGGGTACTACCAGCAGGTACTAAACCCTTGTTAGCGTATCATTTCAGAATATGCATTTGTTATCATACTGCCCCTGGTGGTTGGGAAGGGTAAAAAGTAACTGCATCTAATATGGAGGTGACAACTATGTACTAATTTTATGTTTGACCGTATCAACATAATTAAATCTATTACATTAATTGTAATTGTAGGAATACTAGAATTTACTGTCCATGGCACCTTTCCTATGTAAAGATCATCATAGTAAAATTGTATGTGATTTATATGTACGACAATAAAATCTAAGTAAAAATGTGTACAAGACTTTCTTTTATTAGACTGATTAATAAAATGGTGTACGAGACAGCTACAACCTACTATTTCAGTCACCCAAACATAATGTTATCTGTGAACTTTTTCTGGTCGTTTCAGTGCATCATTTGTACAGTGCAAAGTCTGTAAGATCTCTGATATTTTCCACAATTCCACACCTTCCCCTGGAGTGCTCTGCATGGTCCAGCTAGTTTGCACCTTTTTACACTGTTGAACGGTGCCATTAAATCACGCATTAAATCATAATTTAAAACTGAATTTTAAAACTGCTAATTAGTGTAATTAATAGGGGTAAAAGTAGCTTTAAACTCTTAGTATGTAGGCAAACGATGAGGAGAATATACCATGGAGATGGCAGACAGGACTGTAAATCTTTAAGAATTCCTCTTTATATTTAAATCAATTCAATTTGATTTGGTTATTGTTTTTACCCGTTGATATTGTCGCGAAGCAACTTTTCACAAAAGAATTATTTAAGTTTGTATAAAATGTGAATGTTTATGAATCAAAATGATAAGATTGTCCAGGATGAGAAGCCGAGGACGATGGCGACAGCGGCAAGGAAAAACTCCCTGAGATGGCAGTAGGAAGAAACCTTGAGGGGAACCAGACTCAACAGGGAACCCATCCTCATCTGGGTGATAACGGGGATTGATCTGCAGTCATGCTGTGTGATAGGAAGCTGGAAGTTTAGTATAACTGGAGATGCATTTAAGTTAATATGGAGTCCAGTTCATTATTGGAGGCTCCGGTAGAATGTAGGAAACGCCATTCCTGAAATATTGACTGCAGTCACGAGTCCTCAGGGAACAGCTGTCAGCATCTGCCAAGGCTCGGACCATCTTCATGGAACACTGGAACCGTCCCCAGTCACCACACGCATCCCAAGCAGATCACTCGGGGCATCCATGTGACGAGATCTCCAAACAGAAGCGAGACACCAGGATGAGTCAGAAAGTTCCAGAGGGTAGAGGGGGTCTGGATCCCGGGCAGCTCAGGAGTGACATGTATACTCCACTGAGAGACGGGGTGAGAGAAGAGAGAGAGGAGGAAAGAGCAGAAGAGTAGGAGAGAGAACAGTTAGGTATGGTCACAGTTACATAATGTATATTGATTGCAAGCAGGGACTCCGGCAGGACTAACTACTGTATGATTTCATAATCAAAAGGCAGAGCCAGAGGGAAACACAGACATGAGGGGGAACTGAGATGTAAAGTGACCGATCACCTCACCGTCAACAAACCTGAGTGATCAATGAGAGTGGGGAGGACAGCATCTAAACATACCAGTTCACCAGAATACTCTACGTCCATGAGTCCCCCAGATCTGCTCCTTTACCTAAGGTTAATCTATTTACAAACATGCTGCGCTAAATAAATAGGTTTTTAGCCTAGACTTAAACACTGAGACTGTGTCTGAGTCCCGAACATTTATTTAAAGTTATTCTGCTTACATCAGCTATATCAGCTCTGTTAACTTCCAGATTCCAGGGATGAACTCAAAATTATGTTAAGTGGAAAACAAGTGAACTATGTAGGGTGTACAATCCATTGTCACATACACCAAGTAGTGCCCTTGATCAGGGGTTAGAAAGTGATTTGGAATTCAGCCTTGTGTTATGCAGCAAGTTAGATTAGTAGCCGTAAATAAAATAATGTTTCAGAATGATTATAGAATTATTTTTATATGACAACGTAATCAGATGTCCATTATCACCACTTGTGTTATGATCTATCTATCTATCTATCTATCTATCTATCTATCTATCTATATATATATATATTATTTTTAGATATACCTGTATGGATGAATACCACATGACAGAACTTTGGTTAACTGCAGCTAAAGAACAGTATTAATATAAAACAGTTGGTTTTAGCACCTTTAATACCTGATTCTTTCCCTGTCACATTCTTCCACATCCACTCTGTTATCAGTTACACGGACATTAAACTGAACACATCACTGATACTTATCCTGTACATCACATTAACCACTGCACACACCTGTGCTTATGTTTCAGTGAACACATCACTGATATTTTAACTTTTACTGTAAATATAAATTACACAAACTGTATTTATGTCTGTGTTTTTGTAATTGTCTATTGTAATTGTCTATTGATGCAGAGTAAATTCAAAAATCAAATTAAAATTTTATTTTTCACATACACAGACATACATAGTACGATATCCAGTGAAATGCTTATACGACGCCCGTGACCTTAAAATATATAAAAAAAACAATTTACAAGAAATAAATAGTGAAATAAAATAAGAGTAAGTATAGCTTTAGCACATGGCAGGGTTCACCCTGGACAGGGTGCCAATCCATCGCAGGGCACAAACACACACTACGAGCAATTTGGGAACGCCAATTAGCCTAACCTACATGTCTTTGGACTTTGGGAGGAAACCGGAGAACCCAGAGGAAATTAGTTGATCAGTTTTGCTCAAGTCTGTCATTCAAAAGTGAGTATTGTATGCGCCAAAATATACAGTACTGAAACTTGCGCATCTCGGAAGCACATATGCATTTGTCGACAGCTCCAGACACACATGTTCACAGTAGTGAAAAAGAATTTGTGTTGTGCAGTTGTTGTTGGAAACAGCCTTTGTTTTGAGAGTCTGGGTTAAGAATCTGCATGAATGATATATGAACACTGTCTACAATGAAGCGCTGCACACACACTTTGAATACTTGCATACTGTTGTAAATCAACATGCTAATAGTGTGCAAGTAAGTTTCTTTCAGGAGAAATAAAACTCACAGATGAAAACAAGGTGATATTGTTTATCATTTATTATGTTCATGTTTTGGAATTTATGAGTTTGTAGAAATGACACTTTTCAAGTTAGCTGAACAAATTTGATATTTTAAGTAACTGTAAGTACTTAAATAACAGTAACTGTCACCTTAAAGTGTCACGGGACACCACCAGAGGGCGCCAAAGCGCCCACGAACTCCATTTTATGTGTTTGTTTTCAGTTGTAGTTTTGTTTGACTCCAATTCCCAGAATGCACCTCAGTCAGGTGGTCACGCTCACCTGAACTGAGTGTGCTAATTAGTTTCATTATAAATGTTCCTCAGTTTTGTCTTGTCCTTGTCTTGCATCTGTTCGTGTAGGGTTACTGTTTGTCTGGTATGTTTTCTATAGCTTTATGTTCTCCATGCTCTCTGTGTTCTCCATGCTCTCTGTGTTCTCCATGCTCTCTGTGTTCTCCATGCTCTCTGTGTTCTCCATGCTCTCTGTGTTCTCCATGCTCTCTGTGTTCTCCATGCTCTCTGTGTTCTCCAGGCTCTCTGTGTTCG
>QMIH01000825.1:80273-107026 GCA_003987875.1 Clarias batrachus | reverse complement strand
GTTTCTTTGCAGGTCACCATGGTTAACAATGAAAGAACAATGATTTCAAGCATCACCCTCCTTTTAACATGTCAAGTCTGCCATTCTAACCCAATCAGCCTGACATAATGATCTCCAGCCTTGTGCTCGTCAACATTCTCACCTGAGTTAACAAGACGATTACTGAAATGATCTCAGCAGCTCCTTTAATGACAGCAATGAAATGCAGTGGAAAGTTTCTTTCGGGATTAAGTTAATTTTCATGGCAAAGAAGGACTATGCAATTCATCTGATCACTCTTCATAACATTCTGGAGTATATGCAAATTACTATTATAAAAACTTAAGCAGCAACTTTTCCAATTTCCAATATTTATGTAATTTTCAAAACTTTTGGCCACGACTGTACAATCCTGCCAATGCATATTTTTTCTCTCTTTTTCTCTATCTTCTGTTTTTTTTCTTTTCTGTATCACAATGACAGGATTCCTGGAGCCTATCCCAGGAGACTTAGGGCACGAGGCGGGGCACACCCCGGACAGGGCACAAACACATACGCATTTTACAGGCAATTTTGGAACACCAATTACTCTAATCTGCATGTCTTTAGTCTGTGGGAGGAAACTAGAGTACTTGGAGAAAACCCACCAAGCATGGTGAGAACATGCAAACTCCATGCCCACAAAGAACAAGGACCCTGGAGGTACAAGGCGACAGTGCTAAGCACTACACCACCATACCGTCAGCAAATGACAGGAAATTACATCATCTGTCACCACATACAGTAATGTATAACTTTATATTGATAAATGTCATGTATTCTGACCTGCATTATGTCAAAACAGACCTTTATGACAAGTAAAGGTTTCATATAATTTTATGAGCAATATTTCATTAACGAATTGAAATAAAACTATAGCCATAACTGATCTGTTTCCCTTTTACAGAGCACTGAATTGGGAGGAGCTTTACAGGAGACTTTTCACAAGCCACGTTTATAAATGGAAGCAATTTGTCAGTAAATGTGTGTGTGAAAGTGTGTATGTGTGTGTTAGTGAGAGGGTCTGAGAATGACAGTTTTCCTCTGTCCCAGTCCAGCTGCACTCTGATCCTCTGGAGTTTCTGTGTTACAGAGAGGAAAGAGGGTGGGTGTGGTGTAGCACGTGAGTTATATTTATCTCCATAATATCCCCCACACCAGATTCCACTTCTGAAGAAGATCTCTCCCTTCCTCTGAGCAGATTCTGTCATCACACCTACATACCACCGTGTACAGTCTCCAACTTCAACATCCCAGCAGTGTGTCCCTGAGTTAAAGCCCTCAGAGCCCAGGATACACACATATTTATCAAATCTCTCTGGATTATCAGGAAGCATTTGTTTCTTATCACTGAGTCTCACACTGGTCAGATCATCAGATACAATGAGGTTAGGATGAGCAGTGTTGGGGTCCAGAGTTACAGGTGCTGAGAGAAATAGAAAATAGTTTAATGTTAAATTAACAAGACCTACATGAAGAAAGAAAGAAAGATTGATTGATTCTCACAGAATTGGACAGTGTGCTGCATCTTCTCCCAGACTCTGAACTTGAGGTTGGCCAGATGTTTTGYCACATGGATCAGTGCTCCTGAAAGCTCCTCTGGATGCTGCAGTGTGCACTGGGCTCTGCAGAAACATTCAGGACTCAGTGTTGCTGTGGGTTTGGATTCAGAAACACAGAGAACGAGACAGAGACAGGAAGCACATCACTCACCTTTTCACTGTGGCCTTGTAGTTCTGCAAAACAACAAAGCAAACATCAGTGGATATGATTTACAGTTTTACACACTGAAACGTGACGTTTCTGATGATGGAGAGAAGTTTGACTTTCTCACAGTATAAATACTGACTAAATGATCCTCACTTGTAAGAACGAGACGTCTTCAGCTCTCATCTCCTCTTCTATGGCTCTGATTGTGTCTGAAAGAGAKGATATGTCTCTGCTCAGCGTCTCGATCTTCTCCTTCATCATCTGACTCTTCTGCTCCTCTTCCTCTCTCAGTGCAGTGATCCTGGCTGCCTCTTCATCTCGTAGAAACTGGTGAAGCTTCTCAAACTCCTCCTTAATCTGACGCTCTGTGTGTCGGGCCTGAATCTGCAGTGAAGAGGAAATCAAATTAAATATAACTGATTATACAGTGATGGAAATATAATTATAATATCAGAACCATGTTATTGATTCACACCTTTATATGTTYKGCAGTCTGACTCCAGTTCAGTTTACAGTCRTTAAAGATCTTCAGTTTCTCCTGTAGGGGCTCCAGTGCAGTTTTGAGCTTCTCCTGAAACAAATCAATGTCAGTGAATAAATATACTGTATTCTCTCTCACAAGCACTCATTAGAATGTTTAAAATACACCTAATACATAAGACAGTGGTGTCTCATAGATTTATTGGTGTACACAGACAGACTATAGGAAACATGAGCTGTTCGTGTGTATATTAATCTGAACGCAGGCTATAATTCAATTCAATTCAATTTGCTTTTAATAATGGTCATTGTCACAAAACTTTGTGTAAATTCTTTACAGCATCAACATAAAATTAGGGAAAAGTGTGAAAAATATGTATGAATCAATATGATCATATTGTCCCTATAGGAAAGGTTTCCATGTAAGTGATCAGGACATAGAATGACGGGGGCGTTTTATTGGTATAAATGCATGAAAACGTTCACATCATATTACAAAACCTTACACAGATGGAATAGTAGACTCATATTTTGTAATTACATTTTATTGTTATTGTGTTATTACATTGACAACAATGCAACTGTAATCTATTAGTTAATTATTACACCATGTTTTTTAAAAAAAAAAAAAAAACATTTATTGAACCTAAAGAGATATGTAGGAAAAAAATTAAAACTTCTCAACCTTCAAAGAGGTTTCTCACAGGACTCATAGGAACATTTATTTACCTTATGATCTGTTACTGCCTCACCAATGGGGCAGAATTTGTGGTTGGTGTGTTGTTTTGAACTCTGGCACACCAGACACACCGGCTGTTGATCGTCCAGACAGAAAATCTTCAGTTTCTCACTGTGCAGACTGCAGACTGTTTCAGACAGTGATGAAGATCTCTGACTTCTCTTCTGTAAGAAAGTCTCACACAGGTTCTTCAACACAAGATTTCGAGGAAGTTCAGTCTGTGAAGACTTCCTCCTACAGACAGGACATTCTCTGGATCCTTTGGTCTCCCAGAACTGCTGCAAACACACTTTACACACACTGTGACTGCAGCGCAGAATAACAGGATCCTTGAACATTTCATAGCACACAGGACAGGACAGATCCTCCTCTGAAAACTTAGAAGCCATTGTGTTTTGGTGCTGTTGTTGCTTTCTTCAGTCCAAATGTTTGGATTTTCACCTTCACTTTGGTCAAAAGTAATCACAGTCTGAGTTCAGATTTGTTTAAAGTTAACACACGACTCTGTAATGTATTTCCAGTTATTAATTATTACCTTCCCCAGAGTTGAAAATGAGACTCAAAACTCTTCATAAATTAAGAATAAATCTAAACTCACCAGCGCAGAACACTACAAAACAACTGCTGTTGCCTTAGACTCTGCACTTCCTTATTAGGAGAATTGAAGCTATTACAGTCATTACTAACGGCATGAAAGCCTGTCTTTATGGACTCACTGTTAATTTACAGCAATGAGTAAATGTTTAACCAGTTATCAGTTTCACTCTTCTACACTAAAAGTAATGTTTTTTTCCCCTGAAATCTTTCAGTGTAAGAACACTCCAGTCACCAATAGGAGGAGGATTTGCAGTCTTATGGCAAAAATACCATATTCTCAAACCTGATTTCAGAAAACATTCAATTTATTTCAGTTTATCATTTTTATTGGTAAAGTGCTGTTAACGAAACATTTCCACTCAGCAAATTTCAACATTTTCATATTAATTTGATCCTTATCGAGCACCATGTTCGTTTTACATGGAAAATTGCTTTTTTGTTTACATTAATGTCTTGTTCACCACATAGAGTCATTATTGTCATGATTTATGGTGATTCATGATTTATGATTTATTGTTATGATTTATGTCTGCCCCGTTTTTCCCATGCTGCCACTTTTTCCCCATGTGCTCATGTTTACCCTAGCCTGTCTGTTCCTTACCACGCCCCCGTTTCCAACCCCTCTGCACACCTGTCTCGAATCCCCAGCTGATTACTCCAGCATTTAAGAATGCACTGTGCACTGCTTAAATTGCTGGATTATTGTACATTTCATACCTTGTTTTTCTCGCGTTTTCTTTGCTTATACTCAAGCCAAGTTTGCTTTTCGCTTTCTGCTCTGACGTTTTGCTGACTGATTTTTTGGTTTCCAACCCTTGCTTCCGCTCCTCAACCACACCCCCTTCGGAGCCTTCTTTTTTTTCACATTTGGATCTGTTTTAGGGGGCAGTGGTGGCTCAGTGTGTTAAGGCTCTGACTTACGAATCGGCAGATCGGCGGTTCGAGCCCCAGCTCCGCCAGGTTGCTGCTGTTGGGCCCTTGAGCAAGGCCCTTAACCCTGTCTGCTCCAGGGGTGCCGTAAAAATGGCTGACCCTGCGCTCTGACCCCGGGCTACTAAAAAGAAGCTGGGATATGCGAAGAATAAAGAATTTCACTGTGCAGTAATGTATGTGTGACCAATAAAGGCTAACTTAACTTAACTTATTTCTCCACCTTGTGACAATTATACTTGAATTTAGCTATTCTTACTTTGGTTTAATATGTTGAATGTTGTTTTTGACTGCTTTTATTCTAAAATGTTTAACCTGTATTTGCAAAATTTTCAGTTAAACAGCCTAGAGGTAAAAAAAAAAAAGGTTAACTAGTTTCTTTGCATCAAGTTGTGATATTATTTTTTGGCAACAGTAATTTTACATACAGTGGGTATTGAAAAGCATCACCCCCTTTAAAATAATCACATTTTGTTGCTTTGCAGCTTCAGGATGAAGACAGACACAGTTTTTGTTCCATCCAGGTGTATTTACTTATTTACTAACATCCAAGTAAATGATATAACACCAACATGTCATGGGAAAAAAATGTCTGACTAGGCCATGCAAGAGCCTTTCTGTCAGGGGCGTGACTAAATGAAAGTGAACCCAATTGCAGACCAAAAGCATGAAGACACGGCAGGGGCAGAGGTGAGAGAGGCTGCGCGTGTAAGTGAGTAGGATGAATGAGGAAATACCCTGTGACGAGAGAGGAGGCGGGTCGGTGATGTGGGAAATGGCACAAGTCGAGGTCGAAGAGACAGGCAGGGTCGGTAACAGTTATCCAGCAGCGAGCGAGACAAAATCCAGAAGCGCAATCCCTATGTAAAAAACGCATAATACCTATGTAATACCTTATTACACATAATAATACAGTGGAACCTTGGATTACGAACATAATTTGTTCCAGAAGCAGGCTCGTATATTAGAACACTCGTAAACCAATTAATTTTTTTCCCATAAAAAATAAGAAGAAATAGTGAGAGCTCCGCCAGTGTTTTCCATTATTTCGTATTTTCCCATAAGACAAGTTCAAATGTTTTTTCCAAAATATTGGTGTTATGTGCCATGGAGATCTTTGTTGTTAAGCAGTGTCTGAATTAAAAAAAAAAAAAAATTATAAGACAAGAGTTTACCATGACAGTGGAACCTCGGATTGCTTGGAAGTAACTCGCTTTACGAGTGTCCCGCAAGACGAGCAAAGATTTTTAATAAATTTTGACTTGAAAAACGAGCATGTCTTGGTTTACGGGTGCCGAGTGTGTCAAAAAGACACCAACACACACACCGATACACACACTCTCTCTCGCCTTTACACCCCCCTCACCTGGTTTTACACAGACACACACACTCTGCTCTACACAGAAACTCTGCTCTGTCGCGATTCTTTTCAAAGGTAAGGTGCTGGTTTATTTTATTTTTTTTTTACTTTTCAGCAGTGATTCCGCTAGTGTGCGCTCACGCGAGTGTCATTAGAGAGATTTCTTTTTTTCCAATTAAAACAGTGTTTCCGTTGTGTGTGTTTGTTAAACTTAAAAAGCGAGGTGGGGGGAGGGAGGAGGAGTTTTACTGTGTAAGACAAGGCGAGGGAAGGGGCTAATTCCATACTCAAACACACACACACACATTGCGCGCACAAACGGAAACACTTATCTGTTGGGATTTATTTTCACTTTTTTTAAAGGTAAAGTGCAGGTTAATTTGTTTTATTTTTACTTTATATATTGTATTAATTATTGTTCTGTATTAATTTTTTGGGCTGTGGAACGAATTATTTGAGTTTTCATTATTTCTTATGGGAAGGTTTGATTTGGTTTATGAGTGTTTTGGAATACGAGCACACTTCCGGAACGAATTATGCTCGTAATCCAAGGTTCCACTGAATAAATAAAATACAAAATATAAAGTAAAAATAAAACAAATTAACCTGCACTTTAACTTTAAAAAAAAGTTTTAAAAAAATAAATAAATACTGACAGATAAGTGTTTCTGTTTGCCTGAAGTAGTGAAGGGTTTGAGTTGCACCGCAAGCACCGCAGCAGCTGGAGCCGGTAGGTCTCTTCCTTCACAACTTTGCTGAAAACCAAAACTACAAAAAAAGCCTGAAAAATAAAAATAAAAAGTCAGTCCTTCAGTCCTTACAATTTAATTGTTAATTGAATTAAGAAACTTTATTCAGTTGGTGTCTCTCATCTGGCTAAGCTTAATCATGTGTGTGTGTGTGTGTGTGTGTGTGTGATAATATGTTTTGCATAATGTTTTCCCTAAGACTGCCATTTTATATGTTTGTATTTTGCGTAAGTAACCTCAGTTTAATTAGGTGTTAATTGTTATAACTGCATCTTTGACTGTAGTGGCAGCTGTAAGGTAAATCACAGGAATATTCCGGTCTCATTATTCAAGTCCAGAGAAATACCCTGAATCTTCCAAGACACACATCATGGGTGACCTTAATCTAGTTCAAAGTGAAATGAATGAAATGCAAATGGGAGTCAATAGATGACCTAGCAGAGTAATGACTGTTGGACATTCTACAAAATTAGCGGTTGTGACCCTGCATGGGCTCTCTTTATTTAAAAATGGAGTCATGAGAGGACAGCAATATATTTTCTGTACAGGATACAGCTTGCTTCACTTTTTTGGGCAGCCTCTATGCAGAGTTACTGTTGTTCCACATTCCTTCTATTTGTACAGTCTCCTACATCACCATCACAGCAGTAGATCCACAATTTAAAGCCCTCAGAGCCCAGGATACAGTAATAAACATCAAATCTCTCAGGAAATTTCTGTTTCTCATAAATGAAGATCACACTGGTCAAATCATCATATACAATAAGGTTAGGATGAGCAGTGTTGGGGTCCAGAGTTACAGGTTCTGAGAAAATAAATAATAAATGAATGTATAAAACACACACACGTGTCAGGAATAACCCCTAGAGGGCGCCAAAGCGCCCTGTGATTTGTGTTGTAGTTTTGTTTCATTTCACTTCATTTCCCAGTATGCACCTCGGTCAGGTGACGTGGGGCGCTCACCTGAACCGAGTTGATTATTAGTTTCTTTATAAATAGGTTGTTTTGAGTTTAGTTATTTGTCTTGCATCTGTTGATTTAACCGCATTAATGTCTGTGAGTTTAGTTCGTGTCTACCGTTGTCTTTATTCGTGTTTTGGTTTGTTTTATATGAAAGTCTTATTAGTCTTATTAATAGACAGAAATCACATTCTGTAAGGTTGAGTATCTGACGCCTTGTTTACACTAAGTTGTACTTCTTTGGTGCTCAGACAAATACACTCCCTGTTCGGTAATCGGAGAGAGAATCACAGATGAGAAATGGAAAAAGTCGATCAGATAAAGATGAAGTTTTGTCTTAACAGAGAAGGGTAAAACAGGGGGCAGGGCATTTTAGTGCATAACAATGTGTCCTTCACCTCAACCTGCAGATACGTTTATTAACAACTCGTGTTTCACCTCATGGTGGCGCTTCACATGACAAGCTGGTTTTGAACTTCCTGTGGGAAGAATAAACAAGAATAAATCTGTCCATTCATCTTTGAAGGTTCAGTTTTCATAGTCTACTTTCCTTTTTTGGAGTAAGCCATGCTATGTTGTGCTTTTGTTTCTGTTTCTGGAGGCTTGTAGGTGCATTACCATCGTTCTGTGTCTCCCGCATACTCTTGTCTACAGTATATACACATTACACTATCGTACTGATTGGCTCTGTTGAGTGACGTGTATAGCCATGTCCATCTTGAGGGAAAAAGCGCCAAATAGAAAAAAAAAACATTGTTCATGCTGTGATATAATCTTACAAATAACTGCCCATAACTTCCCTTCTACTCATCTAATCAAATATGATTCTCCTGCTATTTTATGTTGTAGGAATTTCAAAAACACCTTTTGCCTAATTGGACTTTTAGTCATTGTGAATGTAAAGATTGATCATGTTACTGGTGATGTGTGTTTTTATTTCTTTCTATTACATTTCCATAATGGGAGTATGTGTTACTGTTGGTCGTAGATGATTTTGCTTCTGGATGGTCTCATTTACACATGACAGAATTTGTCGTTAAATGGCTTATGGTTTCACAGTATTAATATGAATAGTTTTTTTTGCACAGTTAATGTCTGACTCTCTCTTCCACATCCTCTCTGTCATCAGTCCCACAGAAACATTAAACTGAACACATCACTGAGATGTATCCTGTGAATCACAACCACTGCACACATCTGTACTGTACATGTATTTAACTGCACAAATCACTGATATTTTAACTCTTTAATCTACATTTCACAACATTTCATCCAGTGATGCTGATTGAAACTGTTCATTCTCAGTGTGAACAAATTCAGTTTATTTCAGTATGCATTAAAATAATAAATCACTTAATCACTTAGTCAACACACAAATCCGTCTGATCTTTGCAAAACCACAAACTGGTTTAGGGAAACAGAGTTCTGCTTCTCCTTCACTCCTTCGTTTCACACAGAACATACACAGACAGCTAAACATCTCACCCAGGATTAACAGCACAGCACTAACAAGCAGGACTACAGGAAAAATACAACTACTTAAAGAATAATAAACAAGGTATTTAAATATAGGAATAAGATGTGATCTAATTCATGGACACCATTTTTTATAAATCTTTTAAATATTCTGATTTTAAATGGATATTGTGATTAATTTATTTGTGAAAGCACTGAAATTTGTGTGGGAAAAAAATACTATGTAGTTGCTCACATTATTTTTTATTATATAACTTAATTATTCTAATTTGAAAAAAAAATCACATTATTTTCAATGAAATTGGATTTTTAGAAAGTGAAATTAAATTGGAACATTTGGAACATTTAATAGTAGGGCACTAAGCTGCTATTATTTTGAGTATAAAAAATTAAAATCTTCTATCAACATTTAAATTATATTCGGGGTTTAATGATTATAAGTATGAGATGTGTAAAACAAAATGAAATAAAACAGTTCAGAAATGAACACTTTCTGTCAAAAAACTTTTACAAAGAATACAAATCTTTCAATCAGCAAATTCCATTCCTAAATTGTATTAAAACAATATCACTGCTCTAACTGATCTGATTTACTCGTACAGAGCACCGCACTGGAAGGACCTTTAGAGGAGATTTTTTACAGGCAACATTTAAAATTGGTAGCAATTTGTCTGTAAATCTGTGTGTGAAAGTGTGTATGTGTGTGTAAGTGAGAGGGTCGGAGAACAACAGTGTTCCTCTGTCCCAGTCCAGCCGCACTCTGATCTTCTGGAGTTTCTGTGATACTGGGAGGACAGTGGGTGGATATGGTGGAGCATGTGCGTTATATTTACCGCTGTTATACCACACACACCAGATACCATTTCTGGAGAATACCTCTCCCCTCCTCTGAGCAGATTCTGTCATGACCCCCAGAGTCCACCATGTACAGTCTCCAACTTCAACATCCCAGCAGTGTGTCCCTGAGTTAAAGCCCTCAGAGCCCAGGATACAATAATAATCATCAAACCTCTCTGGATTATCTGGAAGCTTTTGTTTCTCATCACTGAGTCTCACACTGGTCAGATCATCAGATACAATGAGTTTAGAGTGAACAGTGTTGGGGTCCAGAGTTACAGGTGCTGAGAGAAAAAGAAATAGTTTAATGTTAATTAGAGACACAAGAGAGGGAATAAAAATGTAGGGAACAAGACCTACATGAAGAAAGAAAGAAAGATTGATTGATTCTTACCGTATTGGACAGTGTGCTGCATCTTCTCCCAGACTCTGAACTTGAGGTTGGCCAGATGTTTTGCCACATGGATCAGTGCTCCTGAAAGCTCCTCTGGATGCTGCAGTGTGCACTGGGCTCTGCAGAAACATTCAGGACT
The DNA here is from genome assembly GCA_003987875.1 of Clarias batrachus. Lineage (NCBI taxonomy): Eukaryota > Metazoa > Chordata > Actinopteri > Siluriformes > Clariidae > Clarias > Clarias batrachus. The sequence goes on along the minus strand of QMIH01000825.1, from coordinate 96,637 downwards.
CAGTGTTGCTGTGGGTTTGGATTCAGAAACACAGAGAACGAGAGAGACAGGAAGCACATCACTCACCTTTTCACTGTGGCCTTGTAGTTCTGGAAAACAATGAAGCAAACATCAGTGGATATGATTTACAGTTTTACACACTGAAATGTGACGTTTCTGATGATGGAGAGAAGTTTGACTTTCTCACAGTATAAATACTGACTAAATGATCCTCACTTGTAAGAACGAGACGTCTTCAGCTCTCATCTCCTCTTCTATGGCTCTGATTGTGTCTGAAAGAGAGGATATGTCTCTGCTCAGCGTCTCGATCTTCTCCTTCATCATCTGACTCTTCTGCTCCTCTTCCTCTCTCAGTGCAGTGATCCTGGCTGCCTCTTCATCTCGTAGAAACTGGTGAAGCTTCTCAAACTCCTCCTTAATCTGACGCTCTGTGTGTCGGGCCTGAATCTGCAGTGAAGAGGAAATCAAATGAAATATAACTGATTATACAGTGATGGAAATATAATTATAATATCAGAACCATGTTATTGATTCACACCTTTATATGTTCTGCAGTCTGACTCCAGTTCAGTTTACAGTCGTTAAAGATCTTCAGTTTCTCCTGTAGGGGCTCCAGTGCAGTTTTGAGCTTCTCCTGAAACAAATCAACACACTGCATGGAGACTCTGTGTTTAGTAATAACTGTATTCTCTCTCACAAGCACTCATTAGAGCGTTTAAAATGCACCAAGTACAGACGGAAATTAAGTGCAGATGTGGGTTTGGTTGTGTACACTGCTTTAGTCTGACAGGAAGATCTGCTTCTGTTTCTACAGGTGACACCTCAGATGATTTAAATCTGAATGTGATGGAATAGCAGACTTATATTTGGTAGTTACTGCGTTACTAGATTTACTGCAAGGCAATTATAATTCATTAATTTAATACTATATTATGTTTTTGTCCAACTGAAACTATATTTATATTTCGAGTAAACTTTGTTACAATGACGTCACAAGAACATACCTTCCGATCTGTTATTGCCTCATTGATGGGGCAGAATTTGTGATTGGTGTGGATGATTGAATCCCGACACACCACACACACCGGCTGTTGATCGTCCAGGCAGAAGAGTTTGAGTTTCTCACTGTGCAGACTGCAGACTGTTTCACATGATGATGAAGATCTCTGACTCTCCTTCCGGATAGTCTCACACACGTTCTTTAAGGCCAGATTTATAGGAGGTTCTAGCAGGGAAGACTTCCTCCTACAAACAGGACATTCTCTGGACTCTTTGATCCTCCAGAACTGCTGCAAACACACTTGACACACACTGTGACTGCAGCTTAAAACAACAGGATCCATAAAGATTTCAAAGCACACAGGACAGGACAAATCCTGCTCCAAATCCTTAGAAGCCATCGTTACTGTTGTCGCTCTCTACAATCCAAATGTTCAGAGTTTCACATTGACTTTGGGAAAAAAAAAGTAATCACAATCTGATATCAGGTTTGTTTAAAGTTAAAGCACAACGCTGAAGGTCTCGATCGTCGTCAGTACCTTTCCCAGAGCTGAAAAACGAGACTCTATAAACTGTGAATAAATTTAAACTCACCAGAGCATGAGGGCTGCAAAAGACTCTGTACTTCCTTATTAGGAGGAGTGAAACTTGATGACCTGTTAGAGTCATCACTTACAGAAGAAACCGCAAAGAACACTTATCTTTATGGACTCACTACAAGTTAATTCACAGCAAACTGTAAATAAGTAACGACAGATCAGTTTCACTCATCTGCACTGACAATAATGTTGTTGTTTTTTTCCTGGAATCAGTCCTCTTCTAGTTTAACAAGTTTGACCGTTTTGTCTGATTCTTGGTTTATTATTCTTCATGCTGCCTTTGATCACAGTGACTGTAAAATTGTAAAAAAAAAAAAAAAAACGGATTTTAAAACACCTAAACAGTATTTGTAATGGATTCATTCCTTTCAAGCCATTAAAACATCCCAGAGGTAACAAAAGTTGAACTATTTTTTCTGCATCATGCTGGGGCAATATATTTTCAGCAATATTTCTAAGGCTATCCTAATAATATTACGTACATGAGCCTTAAATAAGGGACTGAAGTCAATAATAATATCATAGTAAACAAGAAAGGCCATGTGATCAAATCAAAAAGGATAAAATAATGTTATGATCGATGGCATCAAAAGCTGTACCAAGTTCAATCAAGCCACAACCCTTACCGGAGCCCAGTCGGAGGTCATTTACTGTATCACGTTACCCAGTGCTGTGTCTGTGCTAAGATGAATGAGGCCTAAACACAGTCTGATATATTTCCTGAACGACATTCCTATGTGATCAGAATTTTGTACAAGAGCTTAACGATGAAGGAGACATTTGATATTGGTCTACAGTAAAGGCGTAAAGCCAGTAGATGCTTGTGGTGTAGTTGATCCAGTAACATCCTATAACGTCTGATTGGAGCACTCCATTAAGCCGTCAGTCTGTGAGTAGAGATGGAGGTTCGTAGCCGTTTGATCTGTTTGATATTTTGGCAATGGGCCGACCGGATCCATCCTGAGATGCTTGAAGGTGACGTTGATAATGGGCAGATGTATCAATGGGGTGGGAGCCAGCTCCCAAGAACTGTTTTCTGGCACTCTGGCAGAAATTCCTCACTTCGGCATCTAGCTCTGGCCAATGAAAACAATCTCTGATTTTTTCAACAGTGTTTCTCGCTCTGAGGAGTTCACCAGTGGGGTGCAAGCGGGCCAGACACATGATGGAACCTACTGTACAGTATTTTCCCTTGCGACATCATGAGGAGATCCCACCACTCTCCACATCTTTTGATGATAGAGGAGCCCATCCTTAATCAGGAAGTACACCGTTGGCTGGAGACCATCACCACCCTCAACTTTTCATTTACAGTTACATGTAGGTATTTGGCAGACAATCTAGAGTGACCTACAAAAGTTTTCCCTACTGTATCTTGCATCTCTTACATCTGTGATCAGCAGTGTTTCAGACGAGGGTCTTCCCATTGGAGGTGAGCAAAATCTATCATCTCATCTGACCTGCAGCGATAAAATAAAGGAGAGATTAGAGGAATTATTTACCTCATCTTCTGCTTCGACATCTGAGGCATCATTCACAGTCTGAGTGAGCCACGCCAGTTGAGGAGGGGCAATCTCGGCTGGCGTTTCCTGGCAGAGCCCTCTTCTTCTTTTTTCTGCCGCACTTCCCTGGAGCCAGCCCAGGCCAGTCTCTACCTAGGCGTAGAGGCACAGTGAGGTTAGGCATGTCACCTAAGGGGCCCGCACAGTCGTTCCCCTGCCAGGATGACAGAGGAACAAGCTAGTTTGGTGGCACTTCCCATGTCAGTGAGGGCCAGCACAGAGAGCTGATTTACTGCAGGGATACTGATTTAGTTGGTTCAAGTTCGGTAGGCTCGTCCTGGGGCACATTGGAGCAACATGGACGGACATCACGAGTCATCGCCTGAAAACTAATTCTTCTCTTTAGTCGCATGGGGCTATCCAAGGAGATCTTCACTGACCAAGGCACCCTGTTCATGTCCAAAATCAATGTCTACAGGCTGCTGCAGATCAAATGGCTATGCACCTCTATCTGCCACTCACAGACTGACAGCGTATTGGAGTGCTTCAATCAGACCCTTAAGAGGATGTTACGGGAAATACTGGGAGAGCTTCGCAGTAGTGAGGTAGTGAGGGAGAGTGTGGCAAATGCACATTACAATGCCTTCATCATGTCCCAAAGCAATGAAAGACCACCCATACCCACAGCCTTCCTTTTCTCTTGCAGGAGAAAGTGCAGCACCTTGTCCATCCAATACAGGCTACAGTATCTCTGCGAGGGTTGAAGAGGAGGGGGATTCAGCATTCTTCAGTCTTCTTATGATTAAGAAGTTCCTTTAGTTCAGTGGTGACACAATGTTTATTATTTGGATATCAGCACCAAATCATCCCAAACAGTCCTTGCAATGAATGGTGCTGTTTTAGCATGTTCATGCACAACACTGTCTGTTAATAATAAGTTAAATGTATAAAAGCCAGAATCAAACTACCTTTATATTACCAGGTGGCTGCTGTGGCTCCTGAATCTCTACTTAAACATTGTTATTATCTCATTGAAAAATTTATTGACCTTTATCTGGTCAATCTTGTCATCTTCACCACTCAGTTGAGGTATGCAGTGCTGAGGAATCCACAAGAGTTTGATGTAGCATTGCTTCATACAACGAGACATTCAAGTGTTCCAAAATGCCAAAGACTTTTTTTTTGCTGTTGCACTACCACACAAAACATTAGCATTTGTGATTTTTTTTGTGGATTCTTTTTGTATTTTAAATTGATAGTTATTGATAGTATTTGCCATGAAGCATCAGCTCAACCTTTTTAGTAGAGGCCTGTATTGAGGTCCATATATAATACCGTATATGTTGCTATTATTGTCTCAAGGAAATACAGTGGAACCTCGGATTGCGAGTAACTCAGTTTATGAGTGTTCCACAAGACGAGCAAAGATTTTTAATAAATTTTGACTTCAAAAAACAAGCATGTCTTGGTTTACGAGTGCCAAGTTTTTTGGCACCGACACACACACACACACACACACACACACACACACACACACACACACACACACACTCTCGCCTTTACACCCCCTCTCCCCGGCTTCACACAGACACACACACTCTGCTCTACACAGAAACTCTGCCCTGTCGTGATTCTTTTCAAAGGTAAGGTGCTGGTTCATTTGTTTTTTTTTACTTTACAGCAGTGATTCCATTAGTCTGCACTCACGCGAGTGTCATCAGAGAAATTTATTTTTTCCCCATTAAAACAGTGTTTCCGTTTTGTGTGCGTTTGTTGTGAAACTTAAAAAGCGAGGTGGGGGGAGGGAGGAGGAGTTTTATTGTGTAAGACGAGGCGAGGGAAGGGGCTAATTCCACGCACACGCACGCACACACGCACACACACGCACACACACGCACACACACGCACACACACGCACACACACGCACACACACGCACACACACGCACACGGCGCCTGCGCACACAAATGGAAACACTTATCTGTTGGGATTTATTTTAAATTTGTTTTAGTTTTACTTTATATATTGTATTAATTATTTTTCTGTATTTACTTTTTTGGGCTGTGGAACAAATTATTTGATTTTTCTTTATTTCTTATGGGAAGGTTTGATTTGGTTTACGAGTGTTTTGGAATACGAGCCCACTTCCGGAACAAATTATAATCGTAATCCAATGGAAAAAAAAAAGGTTTTCATTGCGTCTTTTTTAGGAAACATGTTAAAGGGTTTATCATCATAAAGAAATTGTTATAATGTTAAGAAAAGGTTTCAATGGTCCAAATATAGCTATTATAATCAAATAATAGACCAAATAATCACCCTGATGCTCAATCAAATGCTATGACAAAGGCACTATAGTAGTCTTTAGTATAGTAGTGATCGGAGGAAAGAAATATTTTATTTGAAAATTATTAATATATACCAATTAGTGATTCTGATATTATTTCACACATATATATCGAAGCCAGTAAATACACTCCAGGACTCAGTTATTAACAGGGTTTTGCTACTGTATACTGTTAATCGATTTCATGCATTGGCAGCAATAACTCAGGACTCATTACGGTGATGTTTCCGAAGGCTGGCCCTCCTCTGTGTTCAGGGGATCTTGGTTTCCCTTCTGCTCAGCCTGGGCCTGGCTATGTCCTGGGGCTGCTAGTGTGTGAGTCTCTGGATGCATATCGTCCTCCATCTCCTTCATGCTCTGCACTTTCTCATCCTCCACTGTGATAAAAAGGTTTCTCATAGAATCCTTCACCTCCTGCCTCAGCTCATCCTCTGACTCCTCAAAGTTCCTGAGAAGACATGAAAGAGAGTAGGCATTAGACTGCTTACCTCTTCTGTTCTGTGGTGGAAGGGCAAATAACAATTAAAGTGAAAGTGAAAATGACTAAAATAACATATTTCGTTGTGAAGGGACACATGAACCTGTGGCTTGGCACATACGGCTGTTAGAGCTGTATCCATATTGACTTACATGTATTCAGAGTAGAGTATGCACGTGTGTCAGGTGGTGGAATGGGTAGATGTTTTTTTAAACTCTGCTAAACATTTCAAACATAATTATATACAGTATGTCACAAAAGTGAGTATACCCCTCACATCTCTGCAAATATTTAGTTCTATCTTTTCATAGCACAACACTGCATAAATGACTCTTTGACACAATGAAAAGTCGTCAGTGTAAAGTTTGTATAGCAGTGTGAATTTATTGTCCCCTCAAAATAACTAAAAATACAGCCAATAATAGCTGAACCCCTGGCAACAAAAGTGAGTATATTTTGTGTGGCTATCATCATTTTCCAGCACAGCTTGAACCTTCATCCTCTTTGGCAAGCCAGTGGTCATCTTGGAGTTGTGCTTGGGGTCATTATCATGCTGGAACGTTGTCCTGTGGCCCAGTTTCCGGAGGGAGGGGGGATCATGCTCTGCTTCAGTATGTCACAGTACATGTTAGAATTCATGTTTCCCTCAATGAACTGTAGCTCCCCAATGCCAGCAGCACTCATGCAGCCCCAGATCATGACACTCCCACCACCATGTTTGACGGTAGGCAAGACACACTTGTCTTTGTACTCCTCACCTGTACACCATCAGACCACAGGACATGTTCCAGTAATCCTGGTCCTTAGTTTGCATGTCTGCAGTAAATTATTTGCGAGCTTTCTTGTGCATCATCTTTAGAAGAGGCTTCTTTCTAGGACGACAACCATGCAGAGCAATTTGATGCAGTGTGCGGCATACGGTGTGATGACTGACAGGCTGACCTCCCATCCCTTCAATCTCTGCAGCAATGCTGGACGCTAAAACTCATCCGTCTGTTTTCCAAAGCCAATCTTTGGATCTGAAGCTGAGAATGTGCACTCAGCTTCTTTGGCCGACCATGGCGAGGCCTGTTTTGAGAAGAACCTGTCCGCTTAAAGCGCTGGATTGTCTTGACCACTGCGCTGCAGCACAGTTACACAGTGTTGGCTATCTTCTTATAGCCTCGGCAATCTTTATGTAAAGCAACAATTCGTTTTTTTTTTTTTCAGGTCTTCTGAGCGTTGTTTGTCATGAGGTGCCATGTTGAACTTTCAGTGTCCAGGTTAAGAGAGTGAAAGAGCTTTTATACCAAATTTAACTCACCTGCTATCTGGTGACACCTGAGACAGTGTAACACTAATGTAACACATTTTTACATTTTCACTTAGCTGAACCCCTGGCAACAAAAGTGAGTACACCCCTATTATTGGCTGTATTTTTAGTTATTTTGAGGGGACAATAAATTTACACTGCTATACAAACTTTACACTGACTATTGTTCATTGTGTCAAAGAGACATTTATGCAGTGTCGTCCTATGAAAAGTTAGAACTAAATATTTGAGAGATGTGAGGGGTGTACTCACTTTTGTGACATACTGTAGACTACGCGACATCAAAATACTGTGAAACCAGGCAACAAAAGAAAGTTGCTAGTTGTTTAGTGCCTGTGGGTGCCAATGCTATACAATATTATCACGATACTGTATCTACAGTAGGTGCTATTGCAATTCTGTAAGTATCAACTTGTTATAAATATTTTTGCTGCTTTTTTCTTTTTGACAAGACTCACGTGTCATCATCATCTGATCTAGGCTCCAAGCGCTCTTCGTCCAGTTCCACGTCAGAGTCAACCTCTTTTCCATCGCCAACATCACCTGTTTTCTTATCTTCCACCACCTTGTTCCTCACTTCCTCCTGTGCAGCAGCATCATCCAATGGTACACATGTACCTGACAAAACATAGAGCAAGAACAAATGACAGTCTCTAAATGTACAGTTTCTCATTATGCAGCATTGGAAGACTGAGTAAACACAGTTTCACAAGACTCATCATAAAAACACTATGTTATGATATGACGTATAAGCACATTATGGTATGTTTTAGTGAAAATCAGACAACACTTCAGATTCACGATCTCAGATTTATCTGGGAGAAGATGTCAATATAACGTTATGAAAGGAGTCTCCAGTGTCAGTATTTTTTAAACAGCTTAAACACTGACTGCTGTGAGTTTGGAGTGGATTTTGTCCTCCTTAACATTTCTGATTGAAAGAATACAATTCTGTAGTATTGTAACAAAAAAACCTTTATACTAGTCATCAGTATGATTTATAATTATTCTTTTGTTACCCAGTGTAGAGTAGGTGAGCTGTGCCTGAGCCAGAGCATTAAGGAGTGTATCAGGACGGCGGTCTGTCCATTTTCTCCTCTCTTCTGGACTTTGCTCCTTCTCTTCCTGAACAGTAGCTCCGGCTACAATAAAAACAATCACAAACATGGAGGTGTTTATATCAGTTCTGAACTCTAATATCTTAAATTATTTTGTGCGCCTTGAGTGAGAAACAGCATCATTAATTTGAATTCTGATGAGATACAGATGGTAGGCGAGCGGTATTCTCTTTCACCGCCGCACCTCACGGCGACGGTATGTGTTTGCTGGATTTAACCATTGAGTGGCGCTATGCAACTATAGACCGACGCCTCAGACCTTAGTTCATTCTCTCAAGGATTAATGAGCCGCAAAACTCCTATTTCGTTGACCCCCTCTAAAGCCCTGCATAAGGGCTCTTATCATTATAACATCTCGTGGTATAAAAATTCCCTCGGATTCCCAAGCGGCTTAGTGGAAAGAGGAGAAGGAGGAGACCTGGCAGGGTAGCTCAGGTAATGGCAGAGCAGGAGGAGCTGAGAGAGCAGCCAAACTGGGATGGCTGCCGGCTGGCGATACGACGCACGCCGTTCAAGAGTGATGCAGCTTGGGGTGACATGAGTCCCCGCACCGACCGGAGGGCAGAGACCGGGAGGTCCAGATTCGGCGGTGACCAGGGTGGATGGACACCCCACAGTATGTGGCTTGTCAACATGTAGTTTGGCATATTCCAGTCTGGCTTTTTTCAGATTTGTTTTCAACAATGGTGTCCTCCTTGGTCGTCTCCCATGTAGTCCACTTTGGCTGAAACAACGACGGATGGTGTGATCTGACACTGATGTTCCTTGAGCATGAAGTTCACCTTGGATCTCTTTAGAAGTCTTTCTGGGCTCTTTTGTTACCATTGGGATTATCCGTCTCTTTGATTTGTCATGAATTTTCCTCGTGCGGCCACGTCCAGGGAGGTTGGCTACAGTCCGACGGATCTTAAATTTCTGAATAATATGTGCAGCTGTAGTCACAGGAACATCTAGCTGCTTGGAAATGGTCTTATAGCCTTTACCTTTAACATGCTTGTCTATAATTTTCTTTCGAATCTCCTGAGACAACTCTTTCCTTCGCTTCCTCTGGTCCATGTTGAGTGTGGTACATACCATGTCACCAAACAACACAGTGACGACCTGGAGCCCTATATATAGGCCCACTGACTGATTACAAGATTGTAGACACCTGTGATGCTAATTAGTGGACACACCTTGAATTAACATGTCCCTTTGGTCACATTATTTTCAGTATTTTCTAGGGGTACCATCATTTTTGTCCAGGCCTGTTCCATGAATTAATTTTTTTAAATAATTCTGTTGAAGCATGGTCGAAACGCAATGTCTGACTTTCATTGGTTAACATTCATAGAATTTTTTTAAAATTATTACTTTTGTCAGATTAAAGTTATTTATGTGACCATTGTGAGTTTTTCTTTTATTGACCGAAGGGTACCAACAATTTTGTCCACGTGTGTATGTGTGTGTGTGTATATATGTGTGTGTGTGTGTGTGTATGCTCTTCTTGTCCAACTTACGCTGTGTATGTGAGTATGTGGAGCAGATGGATAAGACCTCCATGTTAGCCAGAGCGTTCATCAGGGTTTGAGGAGCTTCCTGTCGCCACATCCCTCTTTTCACGCGCTCCTCTACTTCTTCACTCCTTCCTTCCTCAGCTCCTCCTTCATTCTTGATTTCGGCCTCACCTGCAGGTCTCCAGAGTTTGAGCTCTGCGTCAAATTTCAGTGTTTGATTCAGAGGATCCTCCTGACGAGCAGCCACAAACACACCGATTTAAATTAATTTGAATAAATACTGTTTCATTGCCATTGGTATTTTATTGTCAGTGGCATTTCACCTTAGTGATGTCAAGCTTTTTTCTTTTTTCTCAACTATGATCTCAACTTATTGAACATTTGCGAATCTAATTCCAACAACCTCACAGCCTCAGAATGGACTCGTCTTGCTCCTCCTCTGTGGATCTGTGGACCCCAGGTTGGGAAACGTGGTTTTACCTCATTCTTTCCATCCGTCTCTTCTGGTTCTTTGTCTTCTTCATTCTCCATTCTATCCTCTTGCAGCTTGATCTCAAACATGACTCCTTTCTGTGTATCAGAGTGGAGACATTCAGTGCTGATGAACAGGGCAGATTCCTTTGGGTACTTTAACATGGACTGTAGCTACTGTACCTTGTCCTTGTATTTTCTCTGCAGCTCTCTCCTTTCCTTCTGGTTCTGCTTAAGAATCTGCCTGAGAGCTTTGTCCATATCTGTGGGCTAAAGAGAAAAAACACTAACCTTCATTCCACAAACTATCCCTAGTGTCTCTGTACCTGTGTGTGTGTGTGTGTGTGTGTGTGTGTGTGTGTGTGTGTGTGTGTGTGTGTGTGTGGACTTACCTTTTGTTCTTCACTTGGTTTGTCTGAAGGACACTCCAACAAGTATGCACCTGCTGCACGTGGCTGCACCTGATGAGGAACCTTAATCAGGATGAGTGTGATCATGTGACAGGTGGTACATTTGTACATTACATATTTGCGATTAACAGCTTTTATGTCGTATATGGGCAGGTCACAGGCAATTATAATATTACAATAATTAAATTTTACGTCATAAGTGTAATATTGGTTGACCACACGCTTCATGTGCAGGTTATGGTAGCACACAGCCGTCAGGGTTTGCACTGGTAAACCTCAAGATGAAAACGGGTACGTCAGGATGAGCTGATATCTACTGAGATACCGGATCGGATTTGCACTTTGGGCGGAGCCATGGGTGAACGTCACGGTGGACACGAGTATGTCGGGCTGAGTGCAGAGTGTCTACAGAGAGGCGCATACGGCGGGTGGGGGGGGTGACTTTCAGTCGTCAGGGTAAACCTCAAGTTTACATGAATAAACTAATTTGTTAATTAAAATTTATTATTGCTGAGTAAAAAAAAAAAAAACTGAACGTGTGCTTTTTTTTTTTTTTCTTGGGTCACTTTTATGTTTGTGTGTAAGTGTGTGTCACCTCAGCTTTGGCTCTCCGCCTCATGCCTCTGATCTCATCTTGATAACGCTGCCTGATTTGCTGCAATTGTCTGACATACTCCTGCACACGCACACACACACACACACACACACACACACACACACACACACACACTTTTGTCAGCACTCTGTAAAATGTATTAACATTAATTTCAGGAGACAATCAAAAGGCACTCCTAAAGACCTGCTCTCCCTGTAATTTGTCTTGTGCGGCTTGCTGAGGTGGAGAGTCTCTCTTGTCGAGGCATCTGTACCGTTCAGCATCTGCTGTACTTGGCCTCAGACCCTGCATACAAATGGCGCTAAATGAGATCTCTGCAAAATGACAAACAGGGAAACTACTGTGTGTGTGTGTGCATGCAACACACCAGCTGCTTCTCTGCTCTCAGTTTGTACTGGTTGGCTTCTTGTCTTCTCTGCAGGTATTCCTCCCTTGCTGCTGCCACACTAGCGAAAGAGACAAGAACATCATCTATTCATCCTTCTTACGAACGTCATCTCTCCATCCCTATACAGATATAACTCCATCCAAACACACCTGTTTTCCTGTTACATCATAAAATACATATTTTCATCTCTCTTTCTCACACACACACATGGACCCACTCACAGTTGGTATGGCTCCAGAGCATTCTCCCTGTAGGCCAGGCTCTCTACCTCCATGGGTTCTTGTGCTGCAAGACGATGTGGAAGAGGAGGTTGATAAGGACCTGGCTGGTGCTGAAGTCGGTCTCGATGGTCACGGTGCTGCCTATGATGCTGCAGATTTGCGTTTGGCCTCGTCTCAAACTCAGCGTGCATTCCTCTTAGTGCCTTTCCCACCTCGAGCTCTGCTTGGTGGCCGACCATTCTCTTGGAATGAGACAAAATAGGATGTTGAATTTCATGTTGCTGTAACACATTGAATATGAGTCGCGTATTTTCACTGCGCTGCGAAATCACACATACATGTACATCATGGACAAAAGAAATGTTGCACAATTTCTTACCTATATTTATTTTTTTCTCAAATGAATAAGAAAGTTAAATTTTTTTTTACAACAATCTCTGTCTATCAGCACCAAAGATTCAAAATTCAGACAACATCTGCCCATGATTCAGCCTCCTTGCACGTCCAGCAAGTCCAGCTGCAGCCAAACATCATTCACTAGTCTGCCCAGCAGCAGCAGCAGTTCTGTATGATTTCACAGATATTGCCATTGTACTCGTCTGTCTAATCTAGCATGGTCACTCATGGTCTCCCAGACCTAGGGCGATCAGCAGCGGAGCCACTGTTTCGGAGCCTGGAAATGGTGTTCCTTGAATAGCAGCAGCAGCAACTCCAAACCGCCTGCTAGCGTTGCATCAGGTTAAAGCATTCAGATGGCCGTCTCTCCGCAAGTATTGTCTAAACGTGGCATGATATCGTGAACAATCAGAATGTTTTCCTTACTTTTCGTACAAAGACATGTCAGCTGGACATGATCACATGGCAAATTTTGTGCACGTGCACAGAGCCTCTTAAGAATAACTTTAAAAATGTTGTAAATTGTCTCACATACGATGAAGGCCTTTGCAGGAAATTCACAAACAAATGAGAACCACCTGAAAGACTCCTTACAAGTAGCTAGCCAAAGTTAACGAAATATTGACTAATACACAAATTTATAACATGCACGATAACTACCTACAGTAGCAAAAGACAAGCCCTGATGTTCATTGTGACTTTGCTTATTTCCGAATCACAAGTCTGCTTATTTCATTCAGACACTTTACGTACGATACTCAGACTAAACCAGTTTTGAATAGCTGAAAGTGAGGTACTGTACAAAGTTCGGCTCTAGAGATCATGTCCCAATCTGCACAACCGCACTCTGGTTCTGTGTGAGCGGCACCTCCCTAAAAATCTAATCGATTTGATTTTGCAGAAAATGTCAAATCAGAAAAGTTAATGAAAAATAAAATAATAAAAAGGTAAAAATAACCAAAAAGCATTATCACATTTTGTTGGTAGCCAAGTTCCACAATAGTAAGAAAAGCATAATGTTATTCCCAGTTGAAACAGTATGCATTATATAAACCTTCAACTCTGGACAACGTCATGTCTTTTTGATACACTTGCTCAAATGTGAACATGACATTCTTAGCTAAAGTATGACACTGAATGCAAGAGCTTAGCATTTAAAAAATAATGAATACTACAATATTACTAAATAATGAATCTGTTTTCTGTTGGCCAGTCTGGTTATTTAGTCTGGCGTTGGCCAATAAGTGGAAAAGCGAAGCAACCACCCTATCTATAATGTCACCATTATAACAAACCATGTCGCTAAAGTTTGGCGCTAAATGAGAGTAAAAAAAGCTTTGGATATGTTACTTGTTATTATGGATACCAGTGACGATGTCTACCTTTTGCCTTAAGTATTCTCTAACTTAAGTGAACTAGGACCTGGCCAAGATGATAATTATAACAAAAAGCACCTTCTGTAGTTCGAAGGAGTTTGTGAACCTTGCAGAACGCTTTTGTAGAAAGGCTTTTATAGTACCTACATCCCGGACAGAAGTAAATTTAAACTATAACTAATGTTATACTATTCCTAACATTCAGAAGAAGAAGAAGAATCCTACTTTATTCCGTGTGCTGTAAGGCTTGGGTACGACACATCTCGGCTCTGCTCTGGGAGGAAACTTGCTCAGAGGATGCTCAGCCTTTAATGCTGGAACAGAGAGAGAGAGAGAGAGAGAGAGAGATTCAACAAAGAGCCAAAAAGATGCCGGTGACGGTTTAGGAACGGACCATTTTAAATATAACTATAAACAAATTAAGGATGGATGATGTTATTTAATAAATGTAAAAAAAAAAAGTCACACTCCACTTTACATTTTATTTAGTAAAACATTAAATAAACATTGTTTTAATTGCTGTAATACTGACACTTGGAAGACTACAGGCACTTTTCTACCACAGGCATATTTTTAGACCTCATGACATCATCATCTTCTTTTTAACCAGAGAGGAATTACAATAAAAAGAAATAGAGGAAGTCTTTTGGTGCTTTTTTGAGTTTTCTGTTGAAAAACAAAATGTGTCAGGGAATTTACAAGATGTCCTATACTCATGGGAAACAGTGCTGCCATGAAATAGTACAATAATAATAATAATAATAATAATAATAATAAATAAAAAGTAGAGCAAGCATGGTAAGCTGATTGTCTTTAACAGGTCATAGTGTGCTTCTTTCCAGCAGATTAGACCAATAAAAATGAGCAGATTAGGTTTGATATATATCCCATATAAATATTCCCTCTCTTACACATATTATGTACACTTACAATCTAGAAACTGAATCTAGAATCTTGGTAATGAATAATAAATTCAGCATCATTAGCAGATTTTGCTGGTAGCCCCGAGTTTATTGCTCTGTGTCGCCCCCTAGTGGAGACACTAGCTCATTATTAGATTTAACATGATTACCATCCAATTTCATTTAGAACAAGGACTGTGTGGGTGAGACCCCGGAGAGTAGAGTGTGTACGCTGCGTGTCGAACAGTATGAGTACCTGCAATGCGTTTGTCCACATGCTGCGCTACAGGTTTGGCACTGTGCAGAATCGTGTGACTAAATTCCTCCTCCATGAACTGCGACGCAAGCAGAGGCAGAGAGCCACATCAGACACACACATACACACACAGGGTTAAAGATAATCATGTGTCTGTCACAACAGCCTGTAGGTTTAAGCCTTCAGTTTATGTTGGTGAAGTCAGGTCATTCTCTCGACGGTGTTCTGACCATGTCTGACCAAAACTACCTGTAGTATAAACCAACAGCACTGTTTCTGTGTGTGTGTGTGTGTGTGTGTGTGTGTGTGTGTTACCTGTGGCTCCAGGTGTTTGCTGATGTGTTTGTTCAGGAGCGGGCGTTTCAGCAGCGAGGTGACTGAGGGCCGGTCTCGGGGACTGACCTTAAACAGCTGTGCGAGCAGCAGCCTGAGTTCAGTGCTGTACCGCTGGGACACTGGAGTGTAGTGCCCCCTACAGATCTTCATGATCAGCTGCTTCAAACTGCTGCCTTCAAACTGTTCACAAACACACACACACAAACACGCACACACACACACAGTCACAGACGTGTATGTGCACTTAGACTGATGCAGAAATAATAAAAATAACAATTAAAATGCATGTATTATTATTATTATTATTGAACTTTTGTTATAAAGCTTCCACTAAATACACAAACAAATAAAGATACAGTAAATACAAGTGTGTGTGATTCCCTATGTGTGTGTATTTGTGTTTTTTTTTTAACATACACTTAACCACTATAAAATAAACAATAACACGAGATTCTAGAC
The DNA here is from genome assembly GCA_003987875.1 of Clarias batrachus. Lineage (NCBI taxonomy): Eukaryota > Metazoa > Chordata > Actinopteri > Siluriformes > Clariidae > Clarias > Clarias batrachus. The sequence goes on along the minus strand of QMIH01000825.1, from coordinate 80,955 downwards.
TACAGTAATCACAAATAGTGTTAAATAAATCAAACCTATTTATATTTTATAAAACTCAACTTTTTTAAATATTTAATTAAGTTTGTACACTTTTTTTTTTTTTTTACAAACAAAGTTCCCTAAAATTAACAGAACTTACTTGGAGGAACAATTCAACTTTAAGTAATTTTGTTTATATATACAATTTACATGTTCTGCGAACAAATTTCTCACAGAAGAATAAAAAAACATGTATTTAAGAAATAAAAAAAATGTAAAAAGTTGATTCTTGTGTGGGCGGCACGCTGGTATAGTGGTTAGCACTGTCACCTTTCACCAGGTTCGATTCCCGTCTCTGTGTGCATGGAGTTTGCATGTTCTCCCCGTGCTTGGTGGGTTTCCTCCGGGTTCTCCGGTTTCCTCCCACAGTCCAAAGACATGTAGGTTAGGCTAACTGGTGTTTCCAAATTGCCCGTATTGTGTGTCTGTGCCCTGCGATGGGTTGGCACCCTGTCCAGTGTGTACCCCCCTCCCCCCCCTCCAGTGTGTACCCCCCCTAAGTCTCCTGGCATAGGCTCCGCCCCCGTGACCCTGAACACAGGATTAAGCGGTATAGATGATGAGTGAATCTTGTGTGTATCTTTGTGTGTGCAGTGTGTGAATGTGCTGCTGAATGATCTGGATTTATTCAGTTACATTATAT
>QMIH01000825.1:41066-71039 GCA_003987875.1 Clarias batrachus | reverse complement strand
GTTGTTGTTGTTTTTGTTGTTATTATTATGACCATATGAAGACAAAGACTAAAGACAAAAAGATAAAAAAACTTAATTATTTACTTTATTGTTATTATCATTATTATTTAACGCATATACAATGTATATTACGATCATGAATTACATGATTTAAAAAAGGTTTATATTTCAGTGTTATTTTGCTCCATTTTAATATTAAAATAACAGATTTTACATTTCTATATGATGTAATACTAAAAGGTGCACAAAATATCATCATCATCATCATCACGATTTTTATTATTACAAGCAGCAACTAACTAATAATAATAACATTTATAACAATAATTAAATATAAAAAGCGAACACACAAATCGAGCGTGGTTGTGCGTAACCATGGCAACGGACCGACGGTTTTAGCAGATGAAGTTAAAAATCTAACGAATTAAAGCTCTACCGCAGTCGCACACACGCCGTGACTCACCGAGTCTCCTGTCCTGTCAGACTCCTGAGTCATGTTCGCCGTAAAATGTGAAAAATGTCGAGAAATTCATTTTAAATAAGAGACAAAAAACTTGTCCGGAAAAAGACACTAACAGAGCAGCAGTGTGCGTGATGACGCAAGCGAGGCGCGAGCGGGACGTGCAGAACCCACGTGACTAGGCGGCACTGTGGGACTTGTAGTTTTTACCCGGAAACTCACCGCTACACCCGGAGCCTATCTCAGGAGACTCAGGGGTACATCCTGGATGTGGTGCCAATCCCTCGCAGGACACTCACACACACACACACACACACACACACGCGGAAGTTGGAGATAAAGCCGACTGTAGCTCATGGCTGGTCAGCAGAGGGCGCACTTTTTTTAAACGTCAGAAGTAATATTTACCTCACAGAGCTCTGGAAAAATATATATACAGTACAGACCAAAAGTTTGGACACACCTTCTCATTCAAAGAGTTTGAATTTGTATTGTGGAAAGAAAAAAGCAGCTAAGTGAAGAAAAACGAGCGGGCGTCATTACTTTAAGAAATGAAGGTCAGTCAGTCGGAAAAATTGTGAAAACTTTTGAAAGTGTCCCCAAGTGCAGTCACAAAAAGCATCAAGCGCTACAAAGAAACTGTCTGACATGCGGACCGGCCCAGGAAAGGAAGACCAAGAGTCACCTCTGCTGCGGAGGAGAAGTTCATCCGAGTCACCAGCCTCAGAAATCGGCGGTTAACAGCAGCTCAGATCAGAGAGCAGGTCAATGCCACACAGAGTTCTAGCAGCAGACACATCTCTAGAACAACTGTTATGAGGAGACTGTGTGAATCAGGCCTTCATGCTAGAAGATCTGCTAGGAAACCAAAGGACAGACAACAAGCAGAAGAGAGGCGTTTGGGCTAAAGAACACAAGAAAGAACACAAGAAAGAAAACTCGCTGAATGAGAAGGGGTGTCCAAACTTTTGCTCTGTACTGTATATAGACAGATAGAATAAAAATTTGGTTTGGACTGCTGCGTTTGTGGCCAGTGTGTGTGTGTGTGTGTTTCAGTGTCACAAGCATTCCTCACTGAAGGTGACATTAGGTAGCGTCATCATCATCATCATATTTCATGATGTAATAATATATCTTCATTTGAGGATCAGATCATCATGTTGATGTACGCGACAATCCCAAAGTAGCGGTTGGAAAATTCAACGTTGTATACGGCCTGTGCCAAGCAGGAAACTTCCGCTGTACGCAGCCAGTAATAAAGCTAGTGTGCTGTGTACCTTCAGGCTATAAGCTGAGTGTTTTAAATGATTTCTGTGCTGATTTGGGCGTGTGCTGCATCTGTGCTAAAGTAATAACCTGGCAGATGCAAACATGATTCGGACTCAGAACCTTAAAATGTTTGCGCAAACCCTCCCCAACGCAGCCCTGATCCATCTCCACATCCTACACCAGGAATCAGGATGCTTCCCTTAAACGAGTTATTATATCATCACCAACTATAAAGACGGTGTGCGTCACTAAACAATCTAAAGGTCACGTCGTAGCCGAGCACCGACGCCTGGTGAAGGTGCAGGACGATCTCAGGTAGACAGTTCTTACAGGGGGTCGTACATCTATGTTTTACTCATTGTTATTGTTGTAATTACATTGTATTAAATATTGTCATTTCCTTGGCAGGAAAGGTGACGTGTGTCGGCTCTCCACCTCTCCAGATGAGTTCGGGTCTGTGTTCACTGCAGCCTCACATTCCAGCTCCTGGATAACACGAGTGGAACCTGACGGGGTCTCCAGCTGTGGTAGCCCGTCCACTTCAGGGTTTGACCTGTGTGTGTGTGTGTGTGCTCTGCGATGCGTTTCTTCTCAACATGGCCGTACATAGTGATTTGTTATCTGAGATAGCGTAGCCTTTTGAAGCCACTGTGGCCGTTCTTCTCAGACCGTCTCATCAACAAGGCACTGGGATGAAAATCACAGGAAATCCTCAGATTGGCACCAGCAGCCACGGCACGGGATAACTCATGTTCTTCATTCGGATGTCTGATGTGAACATTAACTGAACTTGTAGACCTGTACTGTGTCTATCTGCATGATGTTCGACTGGGAGTGTACCTGCTGTCTGTACTGTACCACACTGTACTGTATAAAATGTTTCTGTTAACTTTCTTATTCTGTTCAAGACAAACGTGGTCCAGTTTATTTCATTGGTCCATGGTTTCAAAACTTGAAAACTTCTCAAAGGGAGCAAAGCTAACGATTAGGATTTTATGTAACTTTGGAGGAAAGAAATTAATCAAACATGTATAGATCTGGGGAACGTCTTCATCAGGGTTGCATTATGTGTGATACAGACCAGAGGAACATGTGACCGGTAGCACAGGAGCCTTCGTCATGCTCTCATTATGTGTCATATACTGTAAATCGGGGGACCATGGGACCCTGGGGACACTGGGATGACCCCCGTCTTCACAGTCATGTACACTTATACAGTAGATTTAATTTTTTTTTACATAAGATATAAAACCAATAAATGCATGTATATACTGCACTTTTCACAATGACAAAGTTGAATCTAATCCAATATAAATTTTCATACATTTTGTTCTTATCTTGTAGTTTGTTTATATACAACTTTTTAAAATTTTTATTAAATTTAATTTTCAGTGCAGTTGTAGCTTAAAAAAATAAAAGCCATTAAAGAAAAAGCGTTTCACTCCGTGATACCAAGTATATCTGTGTGTGTGAGTGAATAATTTTTACATTTGAAACCTTCCTAAATGAGCCAGTGTTCCTAATAAAGTGGCCAGTGAGTGTACTTACACTACCGTATCATAACTGTATATACTGATATCAATCTAATCTACATTTCTGTACATTTTGTTCTTATCTTTTTTTTTAAACTCTATCCTTAGTTTCAATATAACTCAGTGTGTGTGTGTGTGTGTGTGTGTGTGAACATTTAAACTGGATTAACTGCCCGAGTGTTCCTAATAAAGTGGCCGGTGAGTGTATTTACTCTTTTTATATGTGACATAAACATGTGAACATGTGCACGCTGTCTGATAAAAAGAAGGAAGTTTCAACTCTTTTATCACACACACACACACACACACACACACACACACACACACACACACACACACACACACACACACACACACTGAAGACAGTTGAAGACTTTATTGTTGTTGTTATTAACTTTACAGAAAGGCTACTATAAATTATGGTTACACTCGTGAGTTTCATGTGCACACGTTTACGTCCTGATTATGAATGTGTTTATGTAGAACGTTTCAAACACATCTAGAATTAATTCTGCTTTAAATGAATTCATCATTTCATCTGTTAAAGCCACCGGTTCAGTGATGTACAAAATCACATTCATTTTTTCTTCTTCTTTTTTTTCAACCTTCATGACAGAGTATTCTTTGTTAATTTGAAAATATACATATACATTTGATCTAGAGTTTTGTATTGAATATAGATTTCTACAAAGTTACTTTTTTTCTCTAATCTCTAAAACATTAAACTTGTTACAGAAAAAAATCAACAATTAAAAAAAAATAGACAAATTATGAAATTATGAAGATTATATTATCCTGATGGAATATGCACACTCGCTCTCTTTATACACACACACACACACACACACACACACACACATTATTTTCTACCATGTGACCCATGAATAGAGAAGCTTAAAGTGAAATGGAAACTGAAGTAAATCTTAAACAGCCCATAACATGAACATCAGAAAAGTGCCAAAAATGAAAAGATGTAATGAACATAAAGCCCTCTCTCTCTCTCTCTCTCTCTCTCTCTCTCTGTCTCTCTCTCTGTCTCTCTCTCTCTGTCTCTCTCTCTGTCTCTCTCTGTCTCTCCGGCGTCTCTCACAGCTCACAGATCTGAGTCTCCATGGCGAAGCTGTTCTCGAAATGCCGGATGGTGCGACAGTTCAGAGCTTCACGTTTCTGCAGACCTGTTCATCAGAAACAGAAACCACAGGTATCATATGTGTGTGTGCACACGTGCATAAATATATGTGTGTGTGTGAGTGAGCTCCTGCCAGAAAAAAAGATATGCAAATAACCCTGTGTTATGTTTGAGGTGTTTACTGCTAGAGACCCGGGTTCACTGGAATCGCTGGCGTGCTGCAGACACACACGTCTCGAGGTTGAGCTCACACATGCGGTGTAGTGACCCGGGACGGGAGGACCTTCCTCAAACCGCGCTGAGGTTCGTTCTGTCGCCGTGCGGCACTGTGATCTCTGTTTGCAATGAAATCTGAACCTAAACCATGCTGAATGAATCAAGAGGCTCACGTTGCTCAAATATATATACTGTATATATATTAAAAAAAAGAGGAAACCGTCACAGCATCTCCTACAGCAGACCTGGAGTCATAATGAAACCCAAGCGGCACAGACACTGTACAACACAGCGCAGATCAGTGATGATTAAACAATAAGAGGGGCTCATATGGAAGCCGTGCCGGTGTGTGTTATCGCCGTGTATTTGGGATGTTAGAAATGTCGAGTAGAACAAAAGTTATCATTACTTTTATAAAGGGTGAATGTGACCGCTACAGGAATAGAGGAATGAGGTCACACAAATGTAGAACTCAATATAAGCATATGGGTAAAATATTTGGTCATAAACATGTGCTGCTGTTGGTGTGACCCAGTTTCTACTCTGTTTGTATAGCTGGTTAAGATGAACTAAGCTTCAGGTCATCATGTTGTGCTGAAAAATAAGACACGTCACTCTGTACTGACCAACCCGGAGTCCTGGACATGTTTATTAATCAACAGCAAAACAAATCAAATGTCTAAACTGCTGTGAGCTTTAAGGGCTACGTCCAGGCGTCAGTGAGCCGCGGAGATGGTGGTGATGATGATGATGATGGTGATGGTGGTGTCATTAGTGCATGTACAGTGTGTAGAGTCATTTACAAATCTCCACCATGACATCAGAGCTCTAAGACGCGTTACAGTCTGATCACTTTACTGCGCTCTGAGCTCGTTATCAAAACGTTGGCGTGGAGGCGGCGGATTCTCATGGAAATGAGATGAAATGCAAGAATGGATGAGTGTTGTGGTTTATAGTGTGTGTGTGCGTGTGTGTGTGTGTGTGTGTGTGTGTGTGTGTGTTCTTACCCAGTATGGCGTCTCGGCGCTGCAGTCTGAACGTCTCTTTGTTCCTGCACACTTTGTAGATGTAGGCACCCAGGGGCTCGATGTCATCCAGCTTCTCCGTCACAATCATCTGCTCGTGCACCAGATACGTCTGAGGCAGGTAGGTTCCCGCCTGGAAACACACACACACACACACACACACACACACACACACACACACACACGAGCCTACATTCAGTACTGCTTACTGACCGTTAAACAGAATTGATGGTATGAACTTGATAAATGAACATCTCTCTGTTTGGGTCGACCTCACGCTGTGTTCCTTGATGTTTTAGAAGGCAGTGAGAACTTCAAGCTCTTCGTTGAAATATAAAATCATTAAAAAAAAAGCCTAAAATCCTCCTTCATAGTTTGCACATGTTCACATCCACTTCTTTAGTAAACCAGGAATTACAGCGTGCGTTTACTTTTATTAGCTTATTTTTCTCAGGCATGCTGGAGGCAGTGCAACCCCGGAAACACACACAGAATGAGGGGAAACAGGAGCTACAGTGATTACTTCCTCACCTTCAGCTTGGCCAGCAGATCCATTAGGTCATGAGGAGGCATAACCACGGAGGTGTTCAGAGTGATCACGTAGCATTTATCCAGACTCAGATCCAGATACGCGGTCAGCCTCTGAGAATCACACACACACACACACACACACACACACACACACACACAGTCTATTAGGGTTGAAACTGTTGAATCCCATACTGTAGTTGAACACATTAACAACTGACTGAAAGTACGCCCTCTTGTGGTGTACACATTAACAGACACACAAGCTACAGAGAAATATGGTGCAAAACAAACATCATTCGGTTAATCAATTAATGACACCAATTGGATGATTAAAGATTCATTATTAGCATCCTTTTTTTTTCTTTTTTTTTTACAGGGCATTATTATGAGAAATTACTGCGGATTTTAAATGACACCATAACATACAGTATAATCGAATTCCTAGTATATTAGTAATATTAATATTCTAATTCGTATTATGTTTATCAGTTATTAATTCATGTTTCATAATCTGATTAATTCATGGTCAAAACATAAAATCTATTAAAAAAAAGAACCCAATGATGTTAGATATACGTTATAATTGCTCGAATTACATCCAATTTCATACGCGTCTATTGTTTCCCCGTCGCATTCTGTTATGACGATCTATTGTGTAATTAAATGTTAAAAACACAATCACAATCAATTTCTTTTAAGCATTTTATTGCGCGCAGATGTTCCTCACCCGCTTGAAGTCGTGCACGATGACGGCCGGGTCGCTGTCGCTGAAGTTGGGCACGGGGACGTTGATGAGCGCCACCTCCTCATCCTGCAGCACGCGCACGATCTCATCGATCCTGCGCAGCCCCACGGCAGGTTCCTCCACCGCGTAATCGTTCTCCTCCTGGATCCTGTAGTTCTCCTCACTGTACTTCACACCGCACACAAACACCTGCCCTTCCTACACACACACACACACACACACACACACACACACACAGAGCAGTGGTGAGAGTCTAACCCCGACCCTGGAGGTGTGAGGTGACGGTGCAGATTCGTAACACTTCATAAAAGACGTAATAAATGTGGTAATAAAACGTCTGCAGGCACGATGAGAGACTGTTACTCTGGTTAGTGTCCTGTAACATCACGGCTAAATAAAAAGAAAGTGTTTACTTCCTCTTAAACCACGCCTCCCTCCCAGTCATTACTATTTTTAATGTTCCTGTTCTCACTTACATCATCACATCTATAAACACTCTCGCTCTCGACGTTATGAAACACACAGCTCGTCTTGTGACTGACCCTTCTGTCCTGAAGACCCCCCACCGTGAAAGATTACAGACTGTAATTACAGTACAGTTCTGACACGGGACGCTCCTTCCACAAATGCTAATCACAGTGGATTATCCATTAGCGAACATGTTTTACTGTCGATTTAAGACGACGTTCACATTACAAGCTCGAGTCTCTGAAACGTGCGGACGCCGATACGTCTTTGCTCGCGCCATCTGTGCTCGGCCGCGTCATGAGCGCTCATTCGCTTCACACCGCGGCCAGGGTTTCAGCAGAAGCCGGCTTGTGGTTGTGCTCTGGAGGACGCGATCAGTTAGTCTGCTGTATTCGTTGAGCTCCAGAGGGAGGAAGAAATCGAAACGCGGTGCTTTAGCCGTTTTAGAGACGTTTTCTACAGTATGTAATCCAGAGTGCAGAGGAAAACGCCGTATACATTCAGATCTGCGTGTTCTTGTTTGGGTCACATGACCACGTATCAGATCTAGGACCGCATGTGGAAGCGACCGAGATCCGATCAGAAGATCATCAGACTTGTGGGCTCGGACGGATCTTAAAATCTAACCTGTGTCACATTAAAGTAAAACAGATTTCAGCCACTACGGAAACAATAATAATATTAAAGTAAGATTGTTAATATTCGAGTGAAATCTTGCATACTTCTGTTTAAACTCAATCTATGTTTCTACTTCGGTGTCGCTCGTGCTCGTACACCTACACCATCACGCTTTTCTTTTCTTATTGTTCCGATGGTGCTGTTCTTCCTCTCTGTGCAGCTGCTTTGTGTCCCTGTCGTGCCGCCGTCTCTGATGGTTTATTGAATAGATGTTGTGTTAAGTGTGCAGGCGCTACGGCACAAGCATGGCATTGTTTCTCGGGAAACATTTTGACAAGTTGAAGTTGAAGTGCAGCGTGAGCCGCCGTCAGAGCCGCCGTCATGAAAAAACCTAGAATCATGAATTTAACAATATAGTGGTGTAATGTGCTGAAAAGTCGCGTTTCTCTTGGAGCAACGTGTGAGGAGACCGGAGTTCTTACTGGAAGTGGGCACACATGGTGCATCAACAGGACATTCAGCAGTCTGGATTTACTTGTCTGTGAGTAAAGTGCATTGCAGTGCTGGATCTGAATGCTCAGGCACTGTAGGCCAGTTGCATTGCCTATGGCGTCGGCTCTGTGTGGACTTGATGCGGAATCATGAATCAGCCTTTAAACACATTTCATCATCTCGACCGTGCCGGTGATATTGCGTTATTCGGAGTTGCTCATCAGACCCAAAGACAACAAAGCCGTTTAAAACGAATAAACAGATCAGAGATCTCACAACCGCCATCAATCTACTGATACACGTCCAGTACCCAAACAGACCTCGAGCGTATGTGAGTCAAGTACAGTATGCGACGTAGACCAAAATTACAAACGTGTGATAAAACGATATAGCACACCGTCTCTCTCTTGTCTGAGGTTATTAAAAGTGTCCTCACCTCCAGCACGTAATATCTGTACAGGTAAGCTCCGCCCACGATCACGCCCGACAGCATGAGAGCCAATCCCAGGTAGAAGCACCAGCACCACGCCCGTGAAGGCTGGCCCACAACCCGCGCCGCCTCGGGGTCCTGGAGACATAAACAGACACACAACACATTCCTGTAGGTCTGGTGTCAGGGTGTAGAGCTCACTCGCACCTGCAACTCACCCTGAAGTTATACAGTTCATCAACATTAACATCAGCATTAAGGAAAAACACAAGTAGTGTATGTAGAATAAAAGTGTTCTAGTGGTTATATAACATCGCGTGTGTGTGTGTGTGTGTGTGTGTGTGTGTGTGTGTGTGTGTGTGTGTGTGTGTGTGTTTGTGTGTATGGTGGCTCCAGGACGAGAGGCTAAAAAAGAAAGCTTTGTTTGGTAGAACAGGATGACACGCCCGTAAACAGGCTGGATTAAAAACAATGAGCAATTATGTGTCCCTGTGGAATCTGCATTAAAGTGCTCGATGATCATTTTGCAATCTGTACAGAAAGCGTGTCTGTACATGGGAAAGCTAACCGAGCAGAGAACCCAACCCATTCTCTCACTCTCTCTCTCACTCACACTCACACACACACGTCCTCTTCAGTTGCATGAGGTACTGTATCTGTGAGTGCTTCAATAGTTAACAGATTATTTTTCGCTTTTTTAAATATTTAAATCCTTCGCTTTTTGCTATAATTTATGCATAACTTTTATGACACATTGTCCTTCGTTTTAACATCGGTACAACAGATCATGTCATGCCACGGTTTACACGTTATCTAACATACCGATAGTTGATAATACAGATGTTCAGGATCATCTCAATACAGTTTGTTGCTACTGTAAATCAGACTTCAAGCTAGAGTGTGTTCATTTTATTAGCAAAGGAAACAAAATGTTCCAAAAATGTACATGCATGATAATTCCGTCCATGTTGTTCGTTTACTGCTTTCTATAATCGATAATGTGATGCAAACGACTGCAATTTGATCCCTAATGAACAAACCAGAGGAGATACTGGGAAGGAAAAACTCCCTGAGACTGCATGAGGAGAATCTTAGGTGAATGTGATTATAAATTGTTGCTCTTTTAACATATTATCCATGATGGCAAGAGAGAACAGTAATGTGTTAAAAGGATGTTCTGGGTGAGCATCAGGGGATTTAGTAGGAAGTAGGAAAAGACACACACACACACACACACACACACATACGACCAGAGGCAAGATTTGAACCACCGAATCTGGACATTAACTTTAAAAGTAAGAGAATAGAGAAGAGCAGAGCAGATGAGGCAACAACTGCATGCGGTTGCTACAGTATAATACACGGAACTTGTGTCTCGAAATCCCACAGTATAACAAACCTATAAAAGGCTAAACATGCAAAGTACTGTCTATTAACTCATTCATGCATGTTATTAGGGCCCAAGCAGAATGACATCAGCCCTATGTCGTCATAGTGTGTGAAGGGCCCTCTTGTCTAATATACCTTGGGATTATTTCCCCCCAGCATCCTGGGTTTTTTGGGGGTCTTAACATGCTTAATATGGAATCTGCTGCCATTAGGACGCCTGAGTGACTCACACAAGATTTTGTTGCAGAGTTGCACGTATACATGTGACTCAAAAAACTTTCGCATTGCATGTCATGGGCTAAACTCAACATGAAGTCAGTTATTTTGGGTCTTTTGCAAAAAAAAAGCACCTGCTGGATTTTGATATACTCCTCCTAGGGAATTTATACGATCGTCACCAAACCGGGCCGATGTGATCTAAAGACATTGAGGATGCAAAATTGCAAGGGGATTTTTGATATCTCAAACAGGTCAGCTGTGTTACATCATATAGAGTGACATGAAATTGTGAGGCTTTTTTTGCAGCATCTGGGGCTTTTTCGAGGTCTCAACATAAAATTCCCCCTTTTCTAAAATTATGTCATAATGGTATTGGTATGTCATTAAATGTCTGTGCCCACTGTATTTCTGGTGCAGTTGGTGGCAATGGCGCAGGATGCTTGGGCCCGCTCATCGTTGCTTGCAACTATATTTAATGTTTGTTTTTTTTTCATTTAGTTTTTTTAATAGTGACAAATGTGCTGAAAGAAAAATAAATCAATTTAACAATTTAATCATGCTCTTTGTTGATTATTTTCCTAAATAGTATGCCAATTTGTGCATTAACATTTATATTAATGTTAACATTTGCAATAAAATACCGTGCCAATGCTAGATACAGCTAAAACTTAAATATCTAATATATTAATCTCATGTTAATTATTAATTAATAAATCTGAAACAAATAAAACACTGCACTATAGCGGTCTCTCAGTTGTTGTTTTTTTTACATATTATGCAAGTAAATGGGTCATCAGGAAAAAATATATATATATTCAAGAAAATAAACAGGTTGTATTTTAGCTTCTGTATTTCCCCTTCAAAGCTTTTTTATTTATTTTATTTAATTTATTTTAAATAAAAAAAAATTCTAAATAAACTACACTCGGCTTGATTTAAGCATTATTCGGTAGTGAAAGAATAAAACCTACTCTCGTCATGTGAGTATTAGCAGATGAGTAACATTTTATGTAATACTGAAAAATTCTGTATGTTAAATGAAATAGAATAATAATTCACTGATAACGCCGCGTGTTTTTTCTCATGCTTGATGTCAAAAGAAAACAACTCAACTTTTTACTCACTACACAATACATGTGTCTATAATTAATTATTTATATCGTTATAAGGTGAATGCTTAGCATCAGGCTAACTTCTGTAACATTGTAAAAAATCTAAATTTTATGAATAGGTCCATAATTGGTTATGAACTGTTACACCTCGATATTATCATGTTAGATACAGTAACACCCGAGAAATCGCTAGCAATGAAACTGCTAGGTAATTATTACTAAGCTAAAGATCTATGGCGTGTACAGTATCTGTGAATGAAGCAGTAATTACCAATCAGTGACTTGTGTGACGGTGTGTGAATGGAAGCAGACATTTTATTTTGTAAAACTTTCTTGTAAAGAACTTCAAACTTCATGGGTTAAAACAGAAACATATGCAAATATCGTCAGCATTCTTTACTACTGTTTCTAAAAGTGTGTTACATTATTTGTGTTTATGAGCGAGAGAGAGAGAGACGGAGAGAGAGAGAGACATAGAGATAGAGAGAGAGATATGTGCATGCAAACTTGCCCAAACAGGTTTTTGCATTCGCGTCAGTATTTCTCAGGGCTGCTTTGCATGTAACTGAAACTGCTGTGTGTGTATAAACAGTGCTCACACACACACATGCACGCCCACACACACATGTTAACATGGCGGTTTCAGGAATTAATACACAATAAATACCCCCACCTCCAACACACACACACAAACACACACAAACACACACACAGGTGCATTGAAACAACAATCTTACACACTTATACAATAAAAAAAGAATCCGAATTTAAATCAGGACTCAATCCAGGAACTTCCTGATGGAATTTGTTAAACATTAACACCCAGATAAGAGAATGTCAAATCACACATTAAACCAGCCTCAAAAACTGTGTGCGTGTGTGTGTCACTTAGAGAACTCGAACCTTTTCTTCTAATAACTTACTATACCACACACACACACACACACACACACACACACACACACACACACACACACAAACGCATTCTTAAACAAATGTCTAAAAAAAATGAATCTGTTGTACTTTAATGTAATATATATTTTAGAAGTTCAAAAGTTAACCAAAAATCTAATGAATACAAAAACACTTAAGTCTAAAAACGTAAAGGATGTTAAGTTTCATTCTAAACGCTGTTCTAAACAGACTAGGTTTAGAGGTCAAGATTCTAAAACTGTATTTATTTAAAGTTGCTAAAACGTACAGACTCCTTTAGATAAACAGAACCAGTGTAGAACTCCTTTTTTATGTTAATATATATATATATATATATAAATAAAAAGTTATTATTTAGTTTAAAGCATATTATTTAAAAAATAGAAGTCGTTTAAAATAAAGTTTGGCTTTAAAAAGATAGATTTAAAGGCTCTTCTTTACAAAAAAAGAAACAGAAAGTAAAGTGTTTTCCTTTTTAGTAAAGTACCGAAAGAAAAAAAGAAATAATTTAATAAAACAAGAACTTTTGTGGATAAAGCAGTAGTTTTAAACACTTTATGAATAAATAAGAACACCCTTCTTAATAAACAATTCAGAAAGCCAAAACCTTTTTTTAATGATATAAGCTTTGACATCAGGAATCCCCCTCCTAACTGTTAAATAAGGAGCGTTCGCTTTGTGTTAATCTTTCATTAATGTTCACTCTTAGAAGGTTCCTCGACGCTTCTTTGTATAATTCAGGATCGAGAGAGAGAGAGATCAGATCTTATAGAGACGTCTGGTTCCATGCCGGGCCGAGTCTATAAAGGGTTCTGAGTTTCTGCTCTCACTACCAGGTACTAGAGTGTTGTACTGTCCGTGTTGCTGGGGTGGAACCCTTATCTGATTACTGTAAAAGATACACACACACAATAAAAGGCATCTAAGATATACAGTATATCCTTAGTAACAAGCAAAGTACTCCAGTGTGCAGTGTGCAGTGCCCTTCCTTCCTTCCTTCCTTCTTTTCTGAGAGGACAAGCCGTCCTTCACCAGTCTGCCATTTTAACTGTAGAACATTTCAGCCTGCAATTAGTGAAGCAACAACAAACAAACAAACAAACAAATAAAACCCAGAGAGAAGCCTGACAGGCAGCTTCCCGAATCACTCCCTCCTCCCTGCACAGGTGCACTAGGTAGGCTGTGAAGTGAAAGCTCCGTGCACCCTACAGAGACAAGCCGACTGAGATCGGACGCCGCACGGGATCAAAGTCCAGCGTTACAGCGGAGTTCCAGAGTGAACGCGCAGATCCGGAGATCAAAGCGAAAGACACGAGAACCTCGCGCGCTTATTCTTTCCTCCGCGCCTGTCTTTGACGCTCGCGCGCGACAACGTTTGTCGTGAGAGCCGCAGATCGTTACCTTGTCACCGGGGATGAGCGTCTCGCTGTCCTTCTTCACCTCCTTCTGAGACAGAGCGGAATTAAAGCTCACTTTCACCATGACGGAGTGTTTAATTTACCCGGGGAAAAGAAAAAGATCAAAGACGAGGATAAAAAAAATAATAATCTAACGAATGTTTCGCGTTTCACCTCCGCTGCTCTTCACTTCGCTCAGCGACAGGGCACGGCTGTGTGACGCAGATATAAACACACACACACACACACACACACGCGGAAGTTGGAGAAAAAAATAAAGCCGACTGTAGCTCATGGCTGGTCAGCAGAGGGCGCACTTTTTTAAAACGTCAGAAGTAATATTTACCTCACAGAGCTCTGGGAAAAAATATATACAGTACAGAGCAAAAGTTTGGACACACCTTCTCATTCAAAGAGGTTGAATTTGTATTATGGAAAGAAAAAAGCAGCTAAGTGAAGAAAAACGAGCGGCCATCATTACTAAATGATCATTACCAAATGAAGGTCAGTCAGTCGGAAAAATTGTGAAAACTTTTGAAAGTGTCCCCAAGTGCAGTCACAAAAAGCATCAAGCGCTACAAAGAAACTGGCTGACATGCGGACCGGCCCAGGAAAGGAAGACCAAGAGTCACCTCTGCTGCGGAGGAGAAGTTCATCCGAGTCACCAGCCTCAGAAATCGGCGGTTAACAGCAGCTCAGATCAGAGAGCAGGTCAATGGCACACAGAGTTCTAGCAGCAGACACATCTCTAGTACAACTGTTAAGAGGAGACTGTGTGAATCAGACCTTCATGCTAGAAGATCTGCTAGGAAACCACTGCTAAGGACAGGCAACAAGCAGAAGAGACGCGTTTGGGCTAAAGAACACAAGAAAGAACACAAGAAAGAAAACTCGCTGAATGAGAAGGGGTGTCCAAACTTTTGCTCTGTACTGTATATAATAGATCACTGCATTTTTTAAATGAAATCAGCATCTTTACAAATATGAAACTCATTCCATAAGCACATCTCATTCTGCTTTATGAAGATAAACGATCCGCCCGTGTGCGGATCCTGACATCTGACCCACCAACCCGCCGTCGTATGCGCTCAACTCGCTGCTGCTCCTCACGCTGCCCCAATGTGACACACATTTACTGTATGACATAAGTGTTGATGACGGTGGCACTGCCTGTGCAAAATAAACAGAATTTCCATAGAATATACAGAAAATCCCCCACATATGAACATTCTAGTTGCAAACTTTCGAAGATACGAACAAGCGTTCACACATGCTCAATCCCGAAAATTAGTTCACATAAGCGATAAAGAGACTGATGAGGTTTGGGAGAGACAGGTTTGGACAGGACAAATCACTTTACAGTAATCAGAATTCAAACCTGGTGTATACAGTCTGTGATGTTCTGGTTGTACAGTTTCCTCCATGTCACTTTGCCCTTCTGAATTGTCTGAAAGCCTTGAACACATCAGCATCTTTTATTCCTTATATGAACAGTGTTCAATAATCTGAGCTCTAAAGACAAGCTTTCATCCCAAGGACGTTGTTAAGCAGGCACTTAGTCTCAACTGTCCTTCATTCAAGGGTTTTTTTTTTCACTCAGTATATGTAGACATTTATGGTTTTAGATGTCGCATACATAAGATAGTGTTTCATCGAGCATTAATGCATTAGCAATAGCTGTAACTCAGGGTTATACTATTGACAGACTGTCCTCTCTAAGGCTCTGATATTCTTCTTTATCAGTCTAAAGGTAGAAGAGCTTGGTACTCCTGAGACCTCAGGTTCTTTGTCTAGCATAGCCAGTGAATTTAAATAGAAAGAATAAGCTTTGCTGAAGAAACGAACTGAGCTTGAAATTGACAGGCATCTACAGGTGCATCTCAGAAAATTAGAATATCATGGAAAAGTTGATTTATTTCAGTAATTCAATTTTAAAAAGTAAAATTGATAGAATATATAAATTAATGACTGATATATTTCAAGTGTTTATTTTTATTTTGATGATGGCTTACAGCTCATGAAAGCCGAAATTCAGTATCTCAGAAAATTAGAATATTACTTCAATAAATATATAAATATAAATAATAAATATAATAATTGATACTTCAATATAAAAAAATTGTGTGGTGTTATGGAAGCCCAGGTTGCTTCCATGTGGTGGAAAAAGGTGCCCAAACAACAAGTATAACCGCAGCCTTAAATGGATCGTGAAACAGAGTTCATTCAAGATTTTGTGGGAGATTCACCAGGAGTGGACTGCAGCTGGAGTCAGTGCTTCAAGAGCCACCACGCACAGACGTATCCAGCACATGCGCTACAATTTCCTTGTGCCAAGACACTCTTGAACCAGAGACAATATCAGAGGCGTTTTACCTGGGCTAAGGACAGAAAGGACTGGACAGTTGCCCAGAGAGCCAAAGCCCTCTTTTAAGATGAAAGTAAATTTTGCATTTGTAAATCAAGGTCCCTGTGTCTGTTGGAAGAGAGGAGAGGCACAGAATCCAAGTACTTAGTTCCTCCTGCACCGTTCCCACGAAATACCAAGTGCACAGAGATCGTCCATGCCATGTTGCATGTGGTCAGCCTTGTTTTTGCTTTCCTTTTTGGGGCGTCCACAGAATTGATGATGTTGGGTGCCGTGGATGGTGTTAACAGAGTATACGGCACACAAATCGCAGACGGCGTTTAGTCAAGATGTTGTTTACAGTTCGGTGGTGGATCTCTTCGTTGGTGATGCGGTCACGGTATGAGACATGTAAGATTCTCCGTCACCGCTGCTGAGCAACATAGAGTCATCATGTGATATTGGCAGACGTCTTCCACGTTTCACTGGCATAGATTGCAGTTGGGATGACAATATAATCGAGCAGACTAATTTTTGTTGCTGTGTCGATCTTCTTAGTCTGTCTGGGGAGCCATGTCATCTGCTGGTGTTGGTCCACTATGTTTTATCAGGTCCAACGACAGTGCAGGAGCCAGGAGGTTTTAGGGCACTTCGTGCTTCCCTCTGCTGACCAGCTTTATGGAGATGCTGATTTCATTTTCCGGCAGAACTTGGCACCTGCCCACAGTGCCAAAGTTACTAATACCTGGCTTAAGGATTAGGGTATCTCCTGCAAACTCACCTGGCTCAGAGGGCTAAGGCACTGAGTTACTGATCGGACGATTGGCGGTTCGATTCCCAGCTCAGCCAGGTTACCATTGTTGGGCCCTTGAGCAAGGCCCTTAAYCCTAACTGCTCCAGGGGCGCTGTACCATGGCTGACCCTGCGCTCTGACCCCAGTTATGCTGGGATATGCGAAGAAGGAATTTCACTGTGCTGACAAAATAAAGGCTTTACTGCTACTGCAAACTCACCTGACCTAAACCCTGTACAGAATCTATGGGGTACTCTTATAAGGAAGATGTGAGACAACAGACCAGACAACGCAGAAGGCCGCTAACAGAGCAACCTGGGCTTCCATACAGTAACACCTCAGCAGAGACACAGACGGATCGCCTCCATGCCACACTGCTGCAGTAATTCATGTAAAGTGACTTCCGACCGAGAACTGAGCGCTGTACATGTTCATACTTTTCAGTAGTCCAACATTTCTGAGTTAAAAATCTCTTTTTATTGGTCATAAGTAATATTCTAATTTTGGGATTTGATTAGCTTCATTATAATGTATGAGCTTCACATTTTGAAATGAATAACTGGAAAAAATCAGCTTTTTTCATTGATATTCTAATTTATTGAGACACACCTGTACCTGTAGGCTTTAACATAAACAGAGAAAGAGCTTCAATTAAATGAATTAAAAGGTTAACCTAAGATAAAGAGAAAGGTGTCACAATGTCATGTGGAAGAGAGCTGCAGAAATGTTTCATTTCTCTGATTCCTGTTGGAGGAAGTGTCACTCCTTCTTTTGTGGCCTGCAAAGTGTGTGCTGACAGCAAAGGTACAGCATGTACAGAGCACCTCCACACACACACACACACACACACACACACACACACACACACACACAACTCACAGTGATTCTTTCTGTTTTGGTTGCATTGCAACATCGAGTTCACACAGAATGAGAGAAAAAAATATTACAAATCACACAGTTTATTTCGGAGTATTTACTCCCACATTTTGATTTTCTCCCACTCAGGCAAGTTATCTGGAAGTTTGTGCATGGCTGACTGAAATGGTGATCTGCTTAACGATTCACTCATATTAGACTCAATTCTAGTTCCTCCTCGGAGCTTGATACTACAGCCACCATGCTTGAGCGCAGTCACAGTATAAACTACAGTAGGTTCAACACCAGAGAGTCGAGCTCATCACCCATGCAGACGGTGTTGAATCCCCTCCATTTACTTCATTTACTGTAATTGAGTAGTTTTTTTTTTGTGTGTACTTCTCCTTTTTAAAGTATTTTTTCAGATTCTTATGATCAAACCTCTGGCCATATTTAAGCGACCAATTCGATTTCAAGCGCAAAAAAGACAACAGCTTTATTATATAAAGGTGCTCCTTCAGTTAAAAACAACTAGTTTGAGATTTATATACGCTTTTTTGAACTACACTAGAATCCCCCCCAACTGTTAAAAAAAAGTAACTCAGTAACTTTTACTCTTACTTTTACTTTTACTCTGAGCTACTTTTTACATTTACTTACATTACTTACTTACAAAATGTTCCACCTCTGCCCTCCACACACACACACACACACACACACGCACACACACACACACACGCGTACACACGCACGCACACACACACACTACCTAAAGGATGAGTTGGATACAACCAGGTCCAAGAAGGAAAGTACTTTATCATGTATTATGTCAGTTTTTTTTTTATTCATTATGATGATATGATATTTGGGGAGGAGATGATGTAATGTCCGGTTTTCATTATCGGGGGGTTACAATCCCCCTCTTCCCATAAATTTGGGCTATCAGTGTGTTGAGCAGTGGTTGGTTTGTAACAGACATTCTGCTTTGCCTTTAGATCAAACGTCTGAACTTTAGATGTATCAGATCACAATTTCTTTAGTTCTTTTCCCCAAAGCTCTCAGGTTTTACAGTCTCACCTTTCTCGGGAGTGGCTTCCCTCTGCCCACTCACCTACAGACTCTGGATCTGTGAAAAGCTCATTATGTTCCAGCAGTCAGCTCAGGTTCTCATATTTCATCCGGCGAGCTCTGTAACCCTTTCAGTGCTGTAACTGGAGTCTTGGACACGTCTCTGATTACGGCCCTTCTTGCCTGAGTTCTGCACTCACTGATCTGGTCAGCGTCTGGTTTGTGCCACATATTTTAACTTTTGTTGTCATTTATTTCACAGTAGTTCTAAGAAGGTTTTAATACCCATCTGTATTTTTCCCGGATCTAACTTTTTGAATAAAATGTACTTCTATGAGTAGTTTTTCCGCACCATACTGTTTACTTCCACTTGAGTAATAATATTTTGAAGTACAGCTACTCTTACTTGAGTACATTTGTTGGCTGCTCTACCCACCTCTGTTAAGTCCCCCTCACATCTGCACATACGTTGGACTCAAAGCTTCATGAGCAGTTCCTAGATTTTTGTGACAGCAAGTCTGATCTCATCGATCACTTTAGCTGTGAGAAATCAGATGTTCATTTTGAAAGCAGACAGTTGGATAAAGGTGCACCGTTATATAATAATAATAATAATAAGAACACCATTCAAAGGACACTTTAAAAGCTAGTAGGAAAAAAAGCTAGAAATCATCAAGCATCATAATAAAACCAGTACAGTTACAGTACCAGTCAAAAGTCTGGACACACCTTCTAATTCAATGATTTTTTTTGTTTAGTGATTTATTTTCTGCATTCTAGAATATTATTGAATATTAAAAACTATGAAATAACACGTATGGCATTAAATAATGGAAGTTACAACTTCACCAACAGTCAGCTGTTATTTCATGACCCGAAGGTCAGCTGTTCTGGAGCAGTTCTTACAGGAACAGTATAATCAAGTGCATTTGCCAAACCCATCAACCAGCAGGATGAATCTGGCTCTCGTGAAGATTTGTTTAGTTTTTTTTCTTCAAAATAATTTTGAACCTTTAAAAACTTTACTCCATCCAAATTAGGTTTATTGCTCTATCTCGCCACCTAGTGTTGGGTTACTCATTTAAAAATTTGTAAATGTCCAGTGACATAAGGACACTTTCTGCTTTTTACTGGTTAGTCTTCGATGCTACAAGTCATTGACAATACAAGGGGTGTTCAGGTGAAACTGGGACTTGATGACATTTCTGATGAATGAAGATTTAAACCTCACTGATGGACATTTACAGGAGACTTCAAGCACAGTACTTTCTATCTCGATGATGTCCAAGCGCTAATGACATACTGGGATAAGAGCATTAGTGTATCGGGGACACAAAGGGAGTTTTTAGTTATTCTACACAATCAAAAAGCCCAGTTTGACTTGGACGCAGCTCAAGTTTTAAAGATATTAATGGTAATATTACAAGTGAATACTTTCTAGTGTTTTGCTAAAATGAGCAACTTAGGCTGAGAAAGAGTGGTTTATACTTTTAGTTAGAAATGTGATTTATAGGGTTAATTCAAAGTGCTGTTATTGTTTCACTTTTGTAATACCATGGACGAATGAAGCAATCAAACACCGTCTACTTCACTAATTAGACCAGAAGCATAAAAAAACTACAAAACTGCAAAAATTGGATCTTTCTAAGCAAAAGCATCTACTGCTGTAATTGAAATAAACAGAAGCGATTCAAACAGCACACATTATAAAACCAGACTGTAAAGTCTTTTAGATTAGTAAATACTGTTTAATGTAAGACTTTTGATTTGAGACAGAGCTCATGGCAACCTGATGACGATCTCGAGATCTTGGCAGGCTGTTTAATGTCACTGTGCACAAAATTGCTAAACTTTTTATAGTTAGACTTGAAACCAGACAAACAGGGATGTTTTGACCCTGACGTGGCATCTAGTGAGTGCAGATTACAGTCCTCTAGATGTACACAAATGAGTCATGTCAGTGTGTGAACAGCGGGACATTGGCACTGTTTCTGCCTCGCCATGTTAATTACACTGAAGGCTGGTTGTGCCAGTGGAAAGAGAGGCATCCATTCAAACCGCCTCACTGATCAGTACTAGGACTAATCCTTGGTTTTTTTGCTAGTGTGTAACAGACATACAAACGTGTTAAATATTAGTATGCATTTAACATCTTGTCACAGTAAAGACTCGAGAGAATAAACCACATTGGGGCACTTATATACGTTGTTGTTTGTTTTAAACTCATTTAATTGCTATATTTAATAAAACTGAGTTGTTATTATTAGTTGTAGTAGGTAGTAATATCTTTTATTCATTATTACTGCTAAGAATTACAATATTTGTATTGCACTTCTAACAATGCACACTGTCTCAAAGCAGCTTTAGCGGAATAGAAATTACAGGATATGAATGTAAAAGATGTTTGTCCCTATTGAGCAAGCTGGAGGCAGTGATGGCAAGAAAAACTCCCTGATATGACATAAAGAATAAACCTTAAGAGGAACCGGACTCAAAAGAGAACACCGCCTCGTTTGGGTGATAAGGGAAGAGCATGACCATGAATAAATTCTTTATTTATGAGGTTGAAAGTGAAGAGAAATGTGTTTTTGTTGATAGAAAGTCCACTTTGCCGAGTTTATCAGCTGAGACGTGGGTATTTTGTACCCAAGTCTCAGCTGTTTGTGGCAATTTCAATCCTGGAACTATTTAAGCGATTATCATCATAGTGAAAGTGTTTGATCAAACTCAGTCCAGGCCATCTTCACTGTTAGTAAGTGGCACCATCTTCAGCTAGCACATGACTCTTTAAGCAGAACTAATGGGGACATCCTTTGCAGTGGTTAGTGGTCTCCATGTGATGAGAACTCAAACCAGAAGTGAGACACCAGGATGAATTAGACAGGTTCAGGATGGCAGAATGGGTCAGGTGACCGTTAGCTCAGGAGTGCTGTATATAGATAAGTATGGTCATAAGAACAGTTAAGTATGGTCACAGTCACATAATGTATAAGGTGTAAATGTAGTTTTAGTGTAGAGTGCAAGCAGAGACTCAGGATTATGACATCATAGCCAAAATGGAGAGACATGAGGTGGAACTGAGATGAAGATCAACCGATCACTCCACCAAGCAATAAACCTGAGTGATCAATGAGAGTGGGGAAGACAGCATCTAAACATACCAGTTCACCAGAATACTCTACGTCCATGAGTCTGATTCAGATATCTAAACATTTGCCTATAACAAATCATTAACAAGAGGCCCAGACGTAAACACTGTCCAAAACATGAACATGAAAGGGTTTCCATAATGGAGCTTTGTTAGAAAAAGGGACCAACAAATAACCTGCACCTTTTGATCAATGTAGGTGTGACGCTTCACTCGGGTACTAAGGAGTAAAACACTTTAGTGGTTTATAGGTTTTTTAAATAAATATGAAATTTCACAAAGAAACCTTCTTACAATGTGTTTGCTCCCACAGGATATGTTTTAAAATACTTCATTTCTTAGTATAATAATAAAAAATTATCACTCACTCACTCACTCACCATCTACACCGCTCAATCCTGTATTCAGGGTCACGGGGGCCTGGAGCCTATCCCAGGAGACTTAGGGCACAAGGCGGGGTACACCCTGGACAGGGCACACACACACACACATACACACTCATTCACACACTACAGGCAATTTGGGAACGCCAATTAACCTAACCTACATATCTTAGCATACACTATGTATGTACACATTTGCACGTACATTTATGCCAGTCCCACCTTCACTACTGGAGAGAACCCCCTGCGGACATATATTCTACAACACAACACTTCCTGTTCAATGTAAAAATAATGCACACACACACACACACACACACACAAAGTGTTATCGGCAATCTGTTTGTGTAAAAAATCTCTGAGCTGGATATTTTTGCCCACTGACTGGTGCAATGTCAATGTCATCTGTCTTCATCCTGAGGAACATGTGTGATCAGAGTGTAGATAAGTACATACAGTATATCTATAAATGGATTAAACATTCAGTGGTCCGTGTCTTAAATAAAAACAATGTTGATGGAACATTACTGTGGTACAAAAGAAACAAAGCACGCGAGGATGAACTGTTATTGTAAAATAATATCTGGGGTAGCAACCTTACCCGGTGGTACACATACTGTACATTTCAAAGGGACAGACCAATACCATTATGACGTAATCTTAGAAAAGGGGGAATTTTATGTTTCGACCCGTCACACAGAAAGTTATTAACCACTTTTCAGCATAAGTTCACGTCGTTACGTCTGAAATCCCTCTGCAACTTTGCATCCTCAATGTTTTGAAATCTCACTGACGCCCGGTTTGTTGTGGATCACATAAATCCCCGAGGAGGACTACATCACAATCCACTGGGTGTGTTTTACTCAGAACTGCAATTCCCAGAATTCACAGTGGAATGCAAACACAGCTACTGCATACTACCAAACCGACACAACCCTCCACCTGCATGATCTCACGCCCCTTAATTACACACACCTGCTCGTAGTGCGGTGAAGTGCAAATACAGTATTACAATAACGATGCGTTTTAAATGAAACCCTTAAACTCTGCTCAGGAACATCAACATCTCTAGGTGGTTCTTGGTTGTTTCCATCAAAGGGACGCTACAGAGGAAACTAATTTACAGTGCACTCATGCAGTGGAAGGATTGACTGATTGATATAATTAAATACTAAAAGTTTCTAAGAGTATAAATATCAGTAAAAGGGGTGAAAGGGTTTAGTATTGGATTTTGAGCATGTTTGGCTGTTGCATGTGTTACATGAATGTTACAGACTCTTTAGATTAGATTACTGGACCGTAGTGATCTTCTCTCTGGCCTTTCACCTTCATGACTATTACTTTTGGCAATTAAAATGTCTGAAAAGACTTTTTAAACAACAAAGATTTAAAAGAAGAGTTGGAAGCTACCAGAGCTGGTGATCATTAGCAACACAACGGTGTGAGAGAGCGTGATATGAAAATGTTGATCCTGACTGTATTCAAACTAGAAGCAAAGTGGGATTACGCGACTAAGGTGTGGTCCATCCGAGTGACCAGCGTTCATCAATCTGAGCGACACGAGGTGGAAAACAGCAAATACGTGAAGTGTGAAGTGGCAAATCACTCTCCACTGCACCATTAATAAACCCAGTGTATTTATTGTTTCAGTAAAATATAACAGAATGACAGTGATGGATCAGCACCCTGTCCAGGGTGAACCCCGCCTCGTGCCCTAAGTCTCCTGGGGTAGACTCCTGGCCACCTGCGACCCTGTATACAGAATAAAGCGGTATGAAACACTATGAAGACATGAGTATCACTGCCCACAGTGAGGAACGAGATTTGTTCAAAAGCGCTCTCTCCACTGACACACCAGCTCATTCACATGGGTGAGTAAATTCTGTTCTGCTCATATTACTCAGATAAACACACCAGGCCATGCACACTTGCTTGGAGTGTGTAGAAGTTTTCAAGACTCGACAGTGTCATTTTCAACACCGTGAGCGTGTTCATACAGGACGGACGCTTTAATTCTGCTCCACATCTGATAAGATCAAGGACGCTTACGACACATCAGGAGAGAACTGTGATGACGGAGGTTCAAAACCTCGACACAATCCAGTTTACTGCTGAATGTTTAAAGAGCTTCCTGCACCTGAGGTTTAACAAGTTTTATTTTTAAACGTTTCTGTGAAGATTCTCAGTTATCCAGGTGAGTTTATCTGGAAGCTGCGTCATGTCAACTGGACTTTCCTTTCTTTTTATCTAGAAATGTTCAGTCTAATGTCTGTTGATTAGTGTTTTATAGGAGTTATGACTCCTCCAAGGTCAACGGATCCTCCTCTGTCTGAAAAGGGCTTCTGACGGGAATGTCGGAGAAGCCGAGGGCAGGAGGGAGGGTCGTTAGAGAGAGTGGGCGGAGTCTGAAATAAAGCTTGAGCTGAGTTTGTAATAACTTACATGTAATAAATGTAGTCTATATGTCTATATGTCACTTCTTAAATTAAGTTACAAAATGAAGTTTAGATATTGATATGTTATGACTTTTCTTTTAATGAACTGTACATTGCTATGCAACTTTAAACAATAAAGGTGTCTGTTTCATTTCTCTTCATTTGTTTGTCTTTATTTTATACCATTATTTACAACATATTATTTTACCTGTTTTCTTGAGTGTGTCGCTCACGTCTATGTCTGTAAATTGCGCTCAGTTATTTTTTTAAGGCTATGAAGCTAAATTAGGATTCCATAAAATTCAGTGTAACTCTTCGGTCAATAAGAGATCACTGAGAATATTGTAGTTCTTTCGTCTGCTGCGGTCGAGGGGTTGCCACATCGGACCATCAGATAAACTACACCGTTCAGGTGAGAGGCCGTGCCAGTGCTCGAGTAGGATCGTGCATGAGAGAAGCTCGCTTGCTGCTCAGAATACGGATGACACATCAGTCATTCAACCATATTAAAGAAGCCCGGATGCCCCTCAACAATATCTGATGTCGGTGTGCTAGATCAGGAAACATGATGTTCTCTATCGCTGCCAAAAAAACAAACTTCAGGTGATGAAATAACAGAAACCCTTTCAATCAGTGCTTTCTTGCTACTGTATGAGTGTTATGGCCACCAGGGGGCACTGTAAAAATGCACATGACCAGTAGTAGTATGTATTTAAATTTTGCGGGAAAGTACCAAATTAAACACAAACTGTTAAAATATAAATAAATGGAGAAATCTGTGCAGGAGTGAGAAACTACAGGCACACAGGGCATGTCTGAAAGAGAGACAGAGGTTAAAGGTTACACAAAGGCACAGACACATAATATAAGAGATTATAAAATAAATAAAAAATCAACAGGTTACAAATGCAGCAGTGCCAGTGTTTTACTGTGTACTGAATGTATGTGTGTGTGTGTGTGTGTGTGTGTGTGTGTGTGTGTGTGTGTGTGTGTGTGTGTGTGTATATACCTGGTGAGAGTGTGTGTTCTGCTGTGACAGCCGTGAGTGTGTGCCGCCCATGTCTAGTTTTAGACGAGCGAGAGGGAGACGAAGCAGGCCAGCTGGTAGATCAGTCAACTGATTTCCCTGTATGTTTAAATATCGCAGTGATCTACACATACACACACACACACGCGCACACACACACAAAGAACATCTGTTCATTAACTGCTACAGATCTAATATAATGATTCATGCATCATGTTTAGGAGGTCTACACACACACACACACGCACACACACACACACACACACTGTACTCTCTACAGAGTACTGACTCTCACACTCTCCTTTCAGATGTAAACCATTTGAAATCATTTTCCATCCACTTCACGGTCATGTGACACTTTGTGTTGCCTGTCAAACTGTGAAATCACAGTATAATACGTTTCCCTGTGTGGCTGTAATGGATCAAAAGTTCAAAGGGTGTGAATACTTTTGCACGGCACTGCATACTGCAGGTGTGTGTACCGTATGGAAGGAGACTTCTGACATGCCGTACTATCTGTAGTATGACTAATTAATTGGATTTCCACTCAGAGTTCACCTCCGCTACAAGACTCTCACTGGCCAGTTTATTAGGAACACTCGCCACCGTAGTAGCAGTGAGACCTGTGTGTATGATTATGTGCTTTGGGGTCTGTGGGTTTTGTTGGTGTTGCCATGAATGACCCAGGTGTTGGAGTTTTTAAACACCTCATCAGAAGTCTCAGTCTAACACCCGTGCTGTGACCAGAACCTGACAGGTGCAGGCTGAAGACCAGAGGAACATGTGCAGTGAAACTGATGAGCTTTGGGTTCTAACTGTACAAGATGAGCGCAATAAATATCCAGAGCTTTCTTATATCTGATTGTGTTTTTTTTTTTTGTTTTTTTTTTACCTGAGGTTCCTGATGTCGTCGCTCAAATGGCTAATGATGTTGTGTGAGATGTCCAGGTGCTGCAGCGAAGGCAGGTGGTATAACCTACAGAACACACACAATATTGGTTATTTAGGAATTCTGACAAGCGTGCACAATGAACATACTAGTGCATTATTTCAAAAATAAATGAATGTGCTGATTATTTTGGATCGTGTTTACAGCGTGGGATGTTCATGGTGTTTATAGATTATAATCTTTATGTGTAAAGTGAAATATGGTAGAATAATTTTAAGTAAGGCAGTGTTCAGGGTGGACTACTGGAGCAAAGTGTTTATTCCCTGATCAGGTCAGGTTCATATTCTGCATACAATGTTCTGTGTAACGCACGTACTGTAGATAGACTGCTGGAGATCGTCAGAAATGCACACAAGTGTTCAAAAGAGGGAAATATATAATTTCATTTCATTTTTTATACTTTCTCTCGTAGGTTCAAGCCTTTTAGTGCTTTTTTTTCCCATAGTCGGGTGGGAACTTTTAAACCTGACAACCTTTTCCTCACAAATTTTGGCAGATGACAATCTTTACAACAGCACACACGGAGTTGTATTTGTATTCGTTCAGGATACCTCATCTGTTCGGTTTGAATAATGTACAGTGGTACCATGGCGTACAAATTTAATCTGTTCCAAGGGCGAGTTCTCAAGAGGAAATGTTGTGTTGTGAAACGCACTTTCCCATAGGATATAATGTAAATACAGATAATCCGTTCTAGCTGCCCAAAATTATTACCAATTTCCAACAACATATTTTGCATTAACAAAACATTTAGAAAACACATGTAAATGAAGTAAAATAATTGATATTAAACATTTATTTACCCTTCCGGCTACTTTAAAAACCAAACTGAAAGCGGCTCCCTTTACTTCTTGCTACCGTCCTTGCTAACATGCTTGTGACCCATGATGCTACGTCTTCACTATATCTTACACAAAATACAAAAAAAAAAACATGTAAACTTGCTTTGCTTGGCTTTCCACTGACGCAAACAAGTTTTGAACGGCTCCACGACGTACACGTGACTTAGCCAGCATTCGGTTCTGATCGGTTCGCTCGCTAGTATGCCGAAAATGCTTCGTATGCTGAGGGAAATTTCCTCCATATACCGCGGTACTGCAGTAATCATATTTACTTTAATCTCTAATATGGACAGTGATGTACAGTACTCTTATATACGCTGTTTAAAAGCTAAACTCTTTTTCTAAAAGCT
Source organism: Clarias batrachus (assembly GCA_003987875.1). Taxonomy (NCBI): domain Eukaryota; kingdom Metazoa; phylum Chordata; class Actinopteri; order Siluriformes; family Clariidae; genus Clarias; species Clarias batrachus. The sequence goes on along the minus strand of QMIH01000825.1, from coordinate 42,880 downwards.
AAAATGTATTTTCTATAGCGCTGATCCTGAACCGGGTCACTGGAAGCTCGGAGCGTCCCACACACTTGGAACATGAATTTCGGCTTTTTGGACGCCTGGGTTTTGAGGTGATGCTGTTACAATGGAACACTTTACACCTTTTACTCTCAGAATCATCCACACGCTTTTTATCATTTATTTTGCTTGTAATAACATGCCTGGGTGATAGTGGTGACATTTCTTCTGCTATTCTGCCAACTTCGCTCATCTTCTCCTGCTTCAAGCTTACATTGCACTTCCATTTACATGTAAAAACCTTATTTATTTATTTATTTATTTTCCAGTGTCTCCTCTGTCGTGTCGCTCCACCACTCAGGATCCATATTTTAAAATGGCATCACAGATGTAACGCTTGATCAGTTTACTTCCGTTTTCTTATTTACTGTAAATGTGTGTATATATATGTATGTGTGTGTGCGTGCGTGCGTGTGTGTGTGTGTGTGTTGTCTTTACTGGGACGGCAGAGCAGTGAGTTTGCAGAACGAGATCACCAGCGTCTTGAGATTGCTCAGCTTCTGGATCTCGGCTGGGATTTCCTCGATCGGGTTCTCTCTCAGCTTCAGCACCTCCAGTTTCGTCAGCTCACACACCTCGCACACGGCGGGAAGGGGCGAGAGCGGGAACGGGAAAAAGAGACGACGTCAAGGGACGACGGAGGCAGTGCGTTTTTGTGCAACACAATGATGAAAATTTTTTTATTTTTATATATTTTGTTACTGTTTTGCACGTCTTCCTCACACTGCATACATTAATACATTCTTGCAGAAAGATGAACAAAAATCTCACCTTTATAGGAAACAAACTAAAATCATTCAAAGATAAGTTTAGGTAGCACAGAGTCGCAATAAGAGGAGACAGATCAGGTAGCTGGTGAATAAAATGAGCCTGCAGGAACACACACACACACACACACACACACACACACACACCATGCTCATGACATGAGGATACATTATCTCGGATCATTAAACACATGAATACGGACAATTCTCCACATGAACAAAAGCACTAAAGACAGACGCGTGTTGTTGGTGTGAGAGTGAAGTGAAAGCAGAGCGTGCAGAAGTGCTGCAGTTCCTCTATTTCTCTTCATTTCCCAAAACAGAGACAGAGCTCCCTGATAGACGAAACAGAAGTACAATGAACTAAAGAAGACCTGAGCACCGATCGGTCGCCACAGGAAGGAGCTTTCCTATATCTCCATCACACACACATATATACACACACACACACACACACACCTTGAGGTTGAGGTTGGAGCCTCCTTTCTTGAGGCACTCCACCACCGCATGTTCAGATGGGCTGATGGGAGCGGGGGAGGGGGAGGGGGAGTTTGAGCGACACACACGACCCTGGAAGCTCAGGACAACTGAGGGAGAGACACCAGACACCAGGCTTCATAACGGTCACATGACAGTAACTGACACTTTGTCACTTGAATCTTTATTAATTGTCTAATAAAAAGACACGAGACACATTGCATGCCTCGAGTGTTTGTGTGCGTGCGTGTGTGTGTGAGTGCGTGTGTGTCTTGCCTGGGTCCGTGTCAGCTTGTTTCTCATCTGCTGTATACAAACATTGGTCATCTCCCTGATGCCTCACACACAGTCGTATACTATCCGCCGCGGCCGACTCTGGATGGACACACACACACACACACACACACACGTACACACACACACACACACACACACACACACACACACACAGAGAGCCTTGAACTGCGCTCAGTGTTACAATGTTTCGTTATCTATACAGTGAAGTGTTTCAGCTCA
>QMIH01000825.1:20460-41029 GCA_003987875.1 Clarias batrachus | reverse complement strand
GATGGACACACACACACACACACACACACACACACACAGAGAGCCACCAGTTGTTTGAGTTCCTCCTTGTGTCAGTAGTCCAGTGTATTCTGTGTGTGTGTGTGTGTGTGTGTGTGTGTGTGTGTGTGCGCGTGTGTGTGTATTACCACACATGCTCTGCCACTGCGGGATCCTGCGCTCTACCTGCGGCAGCTGCTCACACCTCAGAACCTGCCTCGCCACCTCTCTCTGCCTCCCGTCGTGCAGCTCAGACAGGAAGTGATCCACAAACTTCCTGTAGTTGCACCGTGACAGGTACTGGACCCCCCGCGTTTCTGATTGGCTGGTCTGGCCTGGACCACTCTCTGACCCTGTGGGATGCAGGAAGTCCGGGGGAGGACGTGTGTAACGAGGGTCGTCTGTCAGTAGATCTAAGATGAGGGATTTGTGGATGACTCTCGGAGGTCGGGAAGGGAAGGAGTTGATGATTTGGTAAGGCATGATGGGAAATTCAACAGGGAGGAGATCTCGGAGTGAAGACAGAAGACTGTTATACTGTGGAGGAGCGTTGTCATGGTTACTCCCCTCATTTCCCTCTTGTTGGAGTTGTGAAGGAATAGGCTCTGGTGTTGAACCTAGGAGGAGCACGAGAAACATCTAAGACAACAGATTATCTTCATCCCTTTATTAGGTTCATTCATTCATTCATAGAATATACTGGATGTCCTGTATGCAATGTCGAGGGGAACCCGGAAACACCAATCTGCACGAGGACCTGGAGGAAACCCACCAATCATGAGGAGAACATGCAAACTCCATGCACGCGCACCCGAGGTGGGAATCGAACCCAGACCCTGGAGGAGCAAGGCGACAGTGCTAACCTTTATACCACCACACTGCCACACTCTTATATCCTCAAGTAAAATTACAGTAACTACATCAACTAAACATGACTGTTAGAGTTCATTGAGTCTTGAGATGCTTTTGAAGGACACTTCAGGTCATCGTCCATCCGCACTGTCAAACTCCGTCCAGTGGGTTTTGAAACATGCAGCTGCAGATACTTAAGCAATTTGTACAAGTCCATTACTCGAGGAGTTCAACCAACCTGATGCTGTTCAGTCGCTTCAGGATGATCGAGAACATGAACATGATTCATCACTATCATTTTAATCACTGCTGGTTTTTTTCTTCCACTTTTAGCTACATTACTAAGCTTTCTGTTTCAAAAGAAACTAATAATCTATTTCATGGTCACTTTAAGCCTTTAAAGTGTTGGTTGGTTGCAGTGTGTTAAGGTTAGAGAGGAGATACTCAGGTCAAAGAAAAACATCACTCAAGCTGTGAAAGTCCCTGAGCAACCCTCAAGACTGGAACTTTGGGAGGATTACAAGGGGAACTCACACAAGCTGCATTTGAGAAGCTGCATTTTAATAAAATATAGATTGAGCGGCGATGTGTTAATAGATTCAGTGTGCTGTTAACTCGCAGTGTGAATCATTATTAATGACTGTTATATATATATATATATTGTTTTTAAATCAGTCTTAGATTGTGTAAATCCCAGTGAGAGAGTTAATAATACGGTACTGAAATCAGTGGTCAGGGTTAATCATTTCTGACATTCTGATCAATTAGATACGAGAATTCAGCAGCGCTGCGGTGGATTTGTGACCCGGATGTCTCTAATGCTGTGTTCATGATGAATTCAGCACACAGTAATAAAGATTTCTCAGATCAGCTGTTACATCCTGAACTGTACTTTTGATTGTAGAATTTTTCTGAAATCTCACACACATCACCAGCGCAGGGTTAGGACCCCCTGTACCCTCTGTACCGTCTGTACCCTCTGTACCCCCTGTACCCTCTGTACCCCCTGTACCCCCTGTACCCTCTGTACCCTCTGTACCCTCTGTACCCCCTGTACCCTCTGTACCCCCTGTACCGTCTGTACCCTCTGTACCGTCTGTGTGTGGGGGCTCGGGTTGTTTGTACCGTCGTGCACTCCCGTGTCTGATGGACATGAACACTGCTGATAACTCGGTGTGTGTCGAAGAGGGAGCGGTCTCCTCAGGAGCTGCAGGTCTGAAGAAGACATTTTCTGGAAGGTTCCGGGAGGATGAATAAAATGCACATAACATGATTAACAGCAATATGGATAATAAGTATTGTAATTTAGACAATTATATCTATATTATAATTTAGAAATTATTGTAATGGAGATCATTCTTTATAGAATAATAATAATAATAATAATAATAATAATAACTAAATAATTAATTGATTCATTAATTCAACAATACTAGAAAATTTTTTTTTTTTTTTTTTTTACTTTTTTTTCTCCAAATAAATCTTATCTTACTTTATAATGCCGTTGTCTTCACGGAGAGAGACACAGAGAGACAGAGAGAGACTTCCGGGTTTGTTTCCGGAAGCCATAGCAACCGTTGCCAAGTGTCTTTAGAAGTGATCTAATGAGTTGTGTTAAACCACTTATTCATTCCAAATTACCCTAAAAAAAGTTACTCCTTCATTTTATCTCCAGTGTGTTTTTGATCTTGTGAGATTTGCTCTGTTTAAAGTTAAACCAGAAATAAACGGAACAATTTATGACGGGTTGCCAGATTGGCCTCAATCCACTCCTGTTCCTCTGGAGTTTCTCTGTACAGTACAGACTGGATATAATATTGATTTTAATAAACTCAGTTTGAATTAAATTATAAGTATGTGAGATGCATTCTCCCGTAGGAAATAATGTAAATACAGATAATGCTGTCCAACCACCCAAAATTATTGCCAATATTACAAATTTCCAACAACATATTTTTCATTAAAAAAACATTTAGAAAAGACATGTAAATGAAGTAAAATATAAAATAAATAGACATTAATTGATGATTCCTCTTGGCACTGGCTGCTTTAATAATCAAACTGAAAGCGGCTCCCTTTTCTTCCCGCTGCCGTCCTTGAGAGCATTATTGGGACCCGTGCTGTTAATTGTGTCGGCACTACATTATAAACTCGCTTCGCTTGGCTTTCCACTGATGCCGACAACTTTTGAACGTACACGCAACTTAGTCAGTGTTCAGTTCGTTCGGTCGTATGGCAAAAATGCTTCGTATGGTGAGGCAAATCTCTTGCGAAATTTCAGCTCCTAAGGTGTAAGTTTGTGAGTCGGGGCGTCTGTGTGTGGAGGTACCGCTGTATAAGTGTTTCTCCTTCCTCCTTCTGGATTTAAACTTTCTTAAATAAATTCCATCATTTTGTTAAGAAGCGTGCGTGGGAGCTAGACTGTGCAAGAGCGGAGAAAACATGGAAAGTATTCAGGGCAGAGGTAATATTGGACCCAATCGGAGAAACACTCCACTGTTTTCAATCTGTAATAATTTTTAAATAATAATAATTAATTGTGGGGAATAAATCACGCAATGGTGTGGAGTTATAGGAAAATAATCAACGCCAGGTCTGTGTAATGCAGCCTGGTGTGACGCGACAGCACTGCTACTATGCCAAGGTTGAAGATTCTAACAGAACAAGATTGTTTTATAAGTGTTTAATTCCTCTTTTACCACAACAAGATGATGCCAGTGATTATAATTTGAGTACTGTACATTTGATTATTAATGAATAACTGGACTCTCATTTAATGCCATGGACTTCCTGAAGACTTCTGTCATTTTTTTTGTTGTTAATGACACGTTTTGAAATCAGCTATAGATTGTGTCAATTCCTGTACGAGAGTTACTAATACAGTGTTTAAATAAGTGTCTTAATATAAACCTATGGTTAATCATTTCTGATATTCTGACCAATCAGATGCGAGAATTCAGCAGCACTGTGGTATAGTTGTGAGTCAGATGTCTCTGGCTGTGTTTATAATGAATCCAGCACACATTAATAAATATTTCTCATAATCAGCCTGTGCTGGCTGTTACGCCCTTTTGATAGTAGAACATTTCTTAAATCTGCACAGGGTTAGGACCTTTATAATGACCATGTGTGTGTGTGACGTCTGTGTAGGGAGGCTCGGTTTGTAGTTCTTGTTTTAAAGCAGGTCACATGGCAAGTACACAATTTCAAAGAATTTTACCCCCAAAGCAGTTTTTCTAATGAAACTTTTGTTGAACATAAAGAAACCGTAGCCTTCTAAGGTAAGGTCTTGTGAAGCATTACCGCCCATCATGAGGGCCTTCGACCCGAAGCCCAGACTACACGTCTTAAAGCAGTGACATTTTTTGAAAGTCCTTTACCTTTGCCTTGCAGATTGCCTTATAAAGCCATGACGAGCAACGTTCCTGTTTTCGCTCGATTGTCACTTCCTTCCTCTCTCATTTGAATAGATCTGTCGTTCCTCGCTGCTCTGCACAACTGCTCGTGTAAAGCAGAGAGAGAAAGAGCGAGAAAGAGACTCACGCTTACCTTTCTCAGGTAAGAATTCAATTACATCTAAATCAACATTTGTTTGTATGCATGTATATATGCATATAGGTGTCGGGGGTGTGTGAGTGTGTGTGTGTGTATGATCAGGGAAATCTTGAGAGACCATGCATAGGTCAGTAACGGTGCATGGATTATCAGCCACTGAGTGTGTTTTATACACGTACATCTAACTTTCTCTCTGTTACGTCATCAGGGTCGTCGTATTATACAGCTGCTTTTATTTCAGTTTTTTTACAATGAACGTTTACATCTGTTTGACATAAAGGTCATAAAGGCCTCATCAATCATATTTGGTAATGAGCACATGTAAAAGCAACAGCAAAGCTTTAACTTCTACTTTATACTGCTCATTGACACACACACACACACACACACACACACACACACACAATTGATTGTTCAATACTTCTTGATAGCGTATTGTGTGTGTGTGTCAATGAGCAGTATAAAGTAGAAGTTAAAGCTTTGCTGTGCAGTCAGAGTGCAACAGGAAGTTGCGGTTAAGCTCTCTGCTCTCTCGACATGTATCTCCTCTACGTTCTTCATCAGAGCCATGAAGGCAGTGAAGTTGATTATTGTTGCCGTCCTTGTGTATTAGATGTGGAATGGTATGAAAAAGTAGATTGTGAAGGAGACAGAACACCTAGAGATTCTGCACTGATATTTACGATGAGACCGGGCCATCCTACAGCGCCTCGCTCCTCTGTGACTCGTGTTAATCTGTTAAACACTGCTGCTCCTCTGCACAACATAAGCCTGAACTTTTCTTGCATTTCACCTCAACACAGCAAGCAGAATTAGGAAACAAAATTGAGTTTTATTAAGGTGAACTGATTGAGAAAACAGACAAGCCCCGTGGCGCCTCAGGTTTATCGAGCGTATGCAAAACGTCTGTTTTTTTTTTTTATCTGATCATTTATGGGTGAATACAAATGTGGTAATGAAAAGGAAGAAGATTTGCATATGAACGCACAATAAGTGCTACAGCACGGGTTGTAATGTTCATTTACAAATACAGGAGGTCGCTAACAACTTTTTTAAAAGTCCCCGTGAGGAGTCAACACGTTTCATGGACGGAAACTGGATGCAAATCTGGCAACCCGACGTTTTAAAAAAAAAAAAACGTTTTTTATTTTTTTTTTATTTTTACTGAACTTCCGAACACCCTTTAAATAAGTCGACTATAAAATAAGTACTAGCTTTTTATTTTACTGTTATTATTCTTGTAATATAATATCACAAGACTTCTAGTCAAACAGTTTTTAAGACGGTTGCTATGGAGTCCGGAAACAAACCCGGAAATCACCCGGAAGTTCTTTAACCCAAACCAAACCGCGTCAGTCATAAATTCAACCAAAAGAATGAAACGTCACTTTAAACTCATTAAACACGTCTTAGTTTGTCTCCTAACAGTGCAAACCCCATAAATAAACACACATAAAAACGAATTTCTCAAGTCAGTTATAATTAAGGCAGTGATGTGTAGTATTATGTTTCCTCTAAAGATGTCAGTATTTACACAATCGTTACACCATCTTATTATTAGAATATAATGAGCAGACTGTAATAAGTTTGTCTAAGCATCACCAGATGTCAAAATAAGTCACCTGACACAAGAAAATGCCATGACTAATATTATAGATATTACAAAGCAGTGTTAGGACCAGTACGGTATTGTTGTGAATGTTTTCCTTTTTTTTTTTTTTGAGAAGCAGTGGAGAAACAGAAGCCCAAACTTTCACTTCTGCTTCGGCACTGTGTGTGTGTGTGTGTGTGTGTGTCTGACATATTTTGCCATCTTCCTTAAAAGGGGATGAGGCATGTTGGAGGGAACCACTGTGTAGGCCTAAGTGAATATCACGATCACTAGAATATGTCCAAGTCCCTGTGTACAGATTATACACGAGCAGTCAGTGGAAAAACAAACGGCCTTCCAGCACCCAGTTCTGTAACTTTCAAATGGTGCTTTTCAGTTTGCACGATGATGGCGTCTGTTCCTCTCCCGTGCTCAGTAGCAGATTTCTCCTTCATGCTTGCTGGAGCTCCTCAGAGTGCACGGTTCTCTCCAAGCAGCTGGAGCTCATCGAGCAGAACCTGAGTCATATGATTGTTGCTATTCGTAGGATATGAGCAGACATCCTTCTGCTGACTGCAAACGTTTCTGCAAAGCTGACAGGAACTTGTTAGGTGCAAAACTGCACAGTGGAAAAGCGCATTACTCATCGGTGCACGGCCGAACGCTAAAATAAACCCTGATTATGTCATCGAGACGCGGCCTCATTCGGTGAATTCTTTATTTGACTTTATTAACCGTTCCTGTATGTTTCTCCGAGATGAAGTGTTTGTCGTTTGTCAACAGTTCTATGCAAACCATCTAGATTATCCTAAAACCCTATAGAACTTGCGTGTGTGTGTGTGTTCTGTCTTGTCTTGTAGTTAAAACAGTCTATAAACTTTTTCTGTGTTGAATCAAAGGATTATTATTTTATTATTTTTTTAAAATAATGCTAACATCTTTATTTACTAGAGTCTACGTAAGTGTCAAAAGGACATCTCTTCTGAGAAAGTGAAAGTGTCCTAAAAAGAAAAAAAAAAGAAACACCTGATATCAGGTAAAGTGCAAAAAATCTAGCCGGCGTTGCTACTGATATATATAACAGAAATGGCTAAGACTGGGGCGGTACATGAAGGCGTTTTATTATACACAGTAGAATTTATTGGACCTGGTTGGATTTCTATGGAGTTCATGGCTGTTTTTATGGCACGTCTCACAATTCTAGTGGGGAATTTAAACTGTAGTTGAAGCAGAAGCTTTATAAAAATGTAAACTTAGAGGTTAAACACACATAAAATTCAGGCCATTTGGATACGCCAGTCAGCCTATGGTGCATGCGTTTGGAGGAAACCAGAGTACACACAGCGAGCATGAGGAGAATATGCACACACACACACACACACACACACACACACACACACACACACACACACACACACACACAGAGTGGAGGCGAGATGGAGGTGGCGGTGACAGTGCTAACCGCTAACCCACTATGTGTCTATTTATGTAGAACTGGGGTAATGTTAATAAGCTGGATTGTGAGAAATCAGACTGAACTTGTCAAGCTGCAAAAAAAAACCCCGCTCACCCTGCCCCCGCCCCCCTCCGGGTTTTGATGGGGTGAGCGGGGGTGCACATAGCAAGGTGTCAAATATGTGCATCGTGTAAAAAAGGTCCCTGTGCAGGCTTGTTTGAAATGTCATGTAACGGGGTGCGAAACCAAAATGGTAAATGTGTACAAAATTAATTAATAAATGAATAAATAAATAAATCAGACTTGAGTTTAAATAAATTGCAAAATGCTGGAATGAAACTGTCATTTTAATTAGGAATTTTAATCATTAACTTTAAGGACTTTGTTGGGCAACACTTTGTTATAAGAACCCTGAAATCACAGCAAACCAAAGAAAAGTTTATTAAACTAAATCTTTAGACATTATTAGGCTTTAATATTCTAAATCTAGTGCCACAAATAAAGTGCAAAATGATCTGCCAATAGAATCATTCTACATATTTCAAGCCTGACATTTGTTATGTAATTAATCTAATATTTGTTTCATTGTAATCGTATTATAGAGAGAATACTATTCGACTATGTTCAGTCACTTTTTTGCATTAAAACACACTCGCAAATCAGAAACTTCTCCAGGCATAGAAAGTCCAACTTACAGCATCGACAACATTTTTCCTACGGCTTTAAACTCCTCACTCTTATCACTACACACTTTTACAATTCCGTTTAGTGTAGCATCTGAACAGTATTATTGCATGAAAAATATTATAATTATACGATTTTGAACTTAAAAATAACTCTAATCCAAATGCAGAACTGAAGAACGACACATAGTCAATAAATCAGAAATGAAACCAACATTAATGTTACACAGTTAAAGTCTCTGTAACTCCTGAGATTTACACTGAGCGACACACGGCTCAAACAGTCAAGACGGAACTTCCTCAAACTCATGAACGGTTGTTGGTCGCTGGGTAAGAAAGAAAAATTCCCCTGTGTGAAAACGAAACGCTTGCTGCATGGCTTGAGAAACCTCTGTGCAAGAGCAGCGGAAGCACACACTCACACACACGCACACACATATATATGCAGAACTTCACACACACACACACACACACACACACACACACACACACACATTACTCATCGTCTCTTGACCAACCACCAAACTTCTGCTTTGAATGATGGAATTACATCAGTGCTTTTTAGACTTTTATTCATGGTGCATGTTTAATCGTTCTTGAAGGCCAAAAGTATGTACACCCCTGGCCACACCTGACCATCACGCTCATTTTCTTTATTTCCAGTGTTTTTGGTTTTAAAATGCGTTCCACTCTTTCTCTTCGGGAAGGTTTTCCATTTGATATGGGAGGGTGGCTTTGGGGATTTGTGTTCATTCACCAATCTACAGGAGCGTCAGTGAGCTCAGGCACTAAAGTCAGGATGTCGAGGAGGCTGCGGATCCTCCAGTTTATCCCAAAGTTGTTCAGAGTGGTTGAGTTCGGTCAGAGACACTTTAGCTCTTAAGAACACTGTAATGCTGCAGCATACAGACACATTCTGTGTAATTAAACCTTGTGGCTACACTTTGAAGAAGAACCATATATGGTAGTGATGGTATGTGGTGCACATACATTTGGTGATATATGCAGTACTGTATTTACAATTCTAGGATGAAGTTGTGTATAACAGCATTAACACTACCGAAGTCTTATTGGACCTCTAGTTGGTCTGAGTTACTCCATTATTCCTTTATTCTGTAACTCATGAAGAGCATGTTGTAATGTTTTGTAAAATAATTAATATTGTTTAATGTGTTCAACAGAAAAGATGGCCGAAACAATTTCAAATGAAGAGCTGGAGGATCTGCGGGAGGCCTTCAGCAAAGTGGGTAAGTCAGGAGAAACCTGCAGCGCACACAGCTACACAGTTACAGCTCCAACTGTCGCAGTGAAACGACTTCATAGCTTTTGGCAGAACGTCTTTGGCAACGTGGCAGAACATAAAAAGAAACAGGAACTGCCAGCCATTAAAACTGGCACTTTTCAGGTTTCAGTTCTCAAAATATAACGTTAGTCTGTATACAGTACCGCAGGATCTGCTTTTACAAAAACTTTGACATGCAGCGTTATATGACAGGCAGGGAGGCCAATCTGATCATCTCCATTTATACACACTGTTTTCTCTCACACATTTCAAACTCATTTCCATAATTTTCCTTTGATTCTGTAAACATGCTTTGTGATGAACGATGATAAACACGCTATTGAAATGATATTTGAATTGAATTGAACCTGATTCTCCCATAACACGTAACTTTTAGTATCTTCAGTAGTAAAAACAAGGGAAGCTAATAATTACAACTTAATTAAATAATTATGACTTGCTGATTAATTGGAATTAAGAATTAATTTTTTAATTAATTTTTTTCTTAATTCCCATGCACAGTATTTGTATTTTTTAGCAGCTTTACTTTTGATGGAAGACAGTGTTATCATCAGGATTATTATTTTTTGCTTGACTTCATTAAAGTAATTTGCTAGAATTTGTGCTGCTATACCCTTTATAAGAAACTTTACAAAATAACGTCTTATAATCTTTAACAATCAATGAAAAATCAATTATTGATCATTAACTATTAGTTATGAAAAGGTTGCAGCCCACACTTTCTCTCATTTTTACTTGTTCCCCTGGTAAGTGTATAACTAATTCAGAATTAGAAATCACAGTATACAGTATTCCCTATAGATTTCCCAACACCAGCCAGCTTTACGTTATTACACAACAGCTTAATGTACAGTAGCAGAAGTTGAAGGCTGACACGTGCTGCACTCAGAGGAACCTGCTATCTGCCCTCTTCTGCATAACTAAGCACATAGAGACCCACACTGTCACAGACACAGAGAATATGCCCCGCCCACCTACACAGCATGGACAGTACGTAATATATATATATATAGCTGTAATAACATCTCTAAAGAATGCTGTTATAGGAAAATAGTGTGGAGTGAATTTTCTAACAGCAGCACAGCCTGAAGCTATTTATGAAGCACAACAACACATGATTATTTTTTTTAACTTACCCTTTTTTACTATACTTTTATATTATATTATATTAATTATAAAGTTACATTTAATCTTGGATCATCTGTGAAACAAGTTATTTTGTGCTAAAACACATGTTATAGTTTCTATAAACACTCATTCCCTTACCTGATAGCAGTCTACACTACCTCTGACTCTTACAGGTGAAGCTCTGACACTGGAGACTCCTTTCATGAACAATAAAGCTTCACTATATTAACGACTATCTGTGGCCGCAACCTCGTTGTGGAATTTTACTGCGCACTCATAAGTGTGTATAAAAACCCGTACAGCGCCATGAATTTTCGAATTATCTCCATCTTTACATGTTACTGTGAAGTGCGCAGAATGAAGGTGTAGATAAGCAGATTTCATTTGCACAATAAGTGCGTATTCAAAAATGTACAGCACCATTGTTTTGAGATGAACTAATCATTATTTTACATTTTGATTTTGATTTTTTTTGTGATATAAGGGCGGTTTCCATGTAATTTCCAAATGAGCTTAGCTTTAAATGAGTCTTAGCGATTACGATGAAACAAAGCCTATACGTTAACTCAAGCTCAGCCAAATACACCTGTGAAAACCCCATTAAAATTAGTTCAGTAGTTTTTACGTGATGCGTGCACAAACAAACAAACAAACAAAAATTCCGAAAAACATTTTGATGTGTCGCTTTACTCATCGTACGTTCACACAAATGATTTTTTCGCAAATATCATCAATCTACAGACACGCCCACTTTACAGTTCTATTATATGTATAGATTATGACTATCTTTTGTTAAACAACAACTCGCGTTTAATCTGTGGTGTAAAATCGATTATTATCACCTGTTAGTGCGACTTTTAGTCACTTGTAGCTTGGTTGCGTTGGGGCCTGTTACCCCTGTGATCAGTAACCCAGAGCATTAAAGTTTCAACCACAGACTGGTCCTTCTCATAAACAGTGGTGGTCAACAGTTCAGACCAAGCTTCCTCTGGTGGAACCTCCGGCCCCGGTGTCACAACATGCTGGAATATGAGAAGAAACAACTTTCACTGTGCTGTGATGTATGACTTATTCTTCTTGTTTTTCTATGAACCTTTCCTTCAGATCTGGACTCTAACGGCTACATCAGCACAGATGAGCTGAACGAGCTGTTTAAAGTGGCTAATCTTCCTCTGCCTGGATACCGAATTCGTGAAATCATCCAGCAGCTCAGTCAAACCATGGACCAAGACAAGGACGGCAAGATCACGTTCGACGAGTTTGTACAGGTAAATAAGAATGGGTTTAAACTTCAGTTTGCTAGGGAGCATAAAGACTGGACTTTGGAGTGATGTAAAAGGTCATGTGACCTGATGAGTCCAGACTGAGTCTATTCCAGAGTGATGGGCGTGTCAGGGTGAGAAGGGAAGCGCTGTAATGAAGCGATGCTCCCATCATGCATAGCGTCCACTGGACAAGCCTCTGGAGACAGTGTTATGATCTGCGGTCGCTTCAGTCGCTCAGGTCGAGACTCAGCAACGTTATGTGGAGATAAAATTAAGTCAGCTGATGAACTTAACCAAACTGAAAGTGATTGGGATGTGCAGGAAAAGGCTTTACGGAGCATGCCGTATGCAAAGCTAAAGTCGCTCCAACAAAATACTAGTGTGCACCCTTATTTGTTGTTGACGGGCGAGTTATACTTAGATTTATTTGATTAATGAGCAGTCACTGAGCTTAGACGGCGTTTTTACTTGAAAAACTCATATTAGTTTGTTCGTCTCATCGCTCGTTCCAGGTCTTCCACGGACTGAAGAGCTCCGAGGTGGCCAAAACCTTCCGCAAGGCCATCAACAAGAAGGAGGGGATCTGTGCCATAGCGGGAACCTCAGAGCAATCGGGCACGCAGCACTCATACTCAGGTGTGTGACACAAACATCACCTGTGTGTATTACTGTACATGGTGAGGTGATCTGGGTCGGCTTTAACACTAACACACAAACCTCAGACGAGGGCAAGAGATCAGAACACTTTGTATTTAAGTATATGTTATTGATCTGTGTGTGTGTGTGTGTGTGTGTGTGTGTGTGTGTAGAGGAGGAGAAGGTGGCGTTCGTGAACTGGATCAACAAGGCCTTGGAGAAAGACCCCGACTGTAAACACGTCCTCCCCATGGACCCGAGCTCACACGACCTGTTCACAGCTGTGGGAGACGGCATCGTACTCTGGTACACACACACACACACACACATTGATTTGATCAGAAACAATAATGCTAAATAATAATTTAGTAGTCACATAGTCAGAAAACTGTCTGGTTATAACATCACATTCATGTCCAAGGAGCTCGCTTTAGCTTTATTGTGTAATAATAATTAATAAATGATTATTATAGTTAGTAATGATTAGTATTAACATTATTATTATCATCAGCAGGAGAATTCTTTTTCTTTTTCTTCTTCTTCTTCTTCTTGTGATGGTGGTTGCCATAGTAACAATAGTAGTAAAAGTAAAAGGTTTTATTATAATATTAATATATTGTTTTATTTTACAGTAAAATGATTAACTTGTCCGTCCCCGACACCATCGATGAGAGAACCATCAATAAGAAGAAGCTCACACCTTTCACCATCCAGGTACTAACACACACACACATACACACACACATTTTATGAAAAAAAAAAAGAAAAAAAGAAATGTATCCAAACACAGGCTTTCTTTAAATTTTTTAGTTTATTCTTTTCTTTTTGATTCTTTTTGTTTTATCCCCAGTTTCCTCCCTAATTTAGTCGTGTCCAATTCCCGCCCCCTCATTAGGGCACTCCCCCGTCTTGGCTGCTACCACTAGTCAGTCAGTCAGGGAGAGCCGAAGACGATCCCTTGGTACCAACCGCATTTTTTCAAACTTTTTGCTCACACGTAAGCTCACAGTCGCCCCTGGTTAGCTGTAGAGCCGTGATTGATGTGGGAGCACGAAGTGACTCCCGTCCCTCCATGCTGAGAGACCTCGGCCAATCAGCTCTCTCTAAGCCTGCAGGCGGCTACAGCACGACCCGGGAATCGAACCAGTGACCTCTACAGACAATCCAGGCTCATTTTGATCAGATCATGTGTTCACAACACAACTCCTATTTACAATCATCCTCACACTGAGTGTACCGCCGTCAGCCCTCTACACTGATCTGATGTATAAACCCAATTCCTGGTGTAACACAGAAGTAAATGCCTCCTGTCACCTCTCCGGCTTACTGATTAAAGATCTGAATCCATATCTGGACTTCTGTAAAGCTTTTCATTGTGACCATCATAAAAGCTCCACATCTGTGAGTATCATTTTATAGACAATGTGAATGTGTGTGTGTAGGAAAATCTTAACCTGGCCCTGAACTCCTCCTCGGCTATCGGTTGCCATGTTGTGAATATCGGAGCAGTGGACCTGAAGGAAGGCAGGCCACATCTGGTTCTCGGGCTCCTGTGGCAGGTCATCAAAATCGGCCTGTTAGCTGATATTGAGATCAGCAGGAACGAAGGTATGAACACACACACACTTCAAAACCAACTAAACACTGGTTTAATTGTAATAAAGGCCTTTTTTGTCCATGTTTTACAAGCTTTGTTTGTGTAAACTGTCAATCGAACTAACGTGAGTTTCTGTAAAAGATAATGAAAGCATGTTTCCACGGCTATGAGCACATGAATACTGTATATATTATGTTGTGTGTGTGTGTGTTTGTAGCCTTGATTGCTTTGCTGAGGGACGGTGAGAGTCTGGAGGATCTGATGAAGCTTTCCCCTGAGGAGCTGCTCCTGCGATGGGCCAACTATCACCTGGAGCAGGCCGGCTGCCAGAAGATCAACAATTTCAGCTCTGATATTAAGGTACAAACCTGATGCATGTTATCTAAATATAGTGTATATCATCTACATCTACATCTAGGCATTTGGCAGACGCTCTTATCCAGAGCGACTTACATTTTTTATCTCAATATACATCTGAGCAGTTGGGGTTAAGGGCCTTGCTCAAGGGCCCAACAGGGACAACTTGGTGGTAGCGGGACTTGAACCTAGGACCTTCCGAACCGTAGTCCAATGCCTTAACCACTGAGCTACCCCTGACCCTCAGCCAAAACACAGTTGCTGATTTTATTATTTTTATGTTATACATATAATACAGTAAACGCTCCTTCAGAAGTTTATGTAACATGGATGTGATCTCGCTTTCCAAAAACTTCAGCTGTTTTGGAGAGATGATTTTATATGTGGCCCCAAAACCGGCCATTTTTCAGCGTTATACTGTCTCACTCAAACAATAATCATTTCGAATTTAAAATGATTCATATTTCTTATGAGTATTGATGCTAAAATTGGTGTCCGTAACCATGTCAAATTATGTTGTAATATCAATTTTGCATTTTAAAATAATCCACTTCGTCAGGTTTGTCTTTTCATGTGAAATCTAAATTGGCCGAGTTTCAACTGAAAGACAAATAAGATCATTTAAAAGATTTGAATTTAAAAACGTTGCAGACACTACAGACATGAAAGAGCATGAAACTGAATTTAGCAAATGTGTTTCTATTTATCTGATAAACATATAAATGTGTATGAATATTTATATTCAATATTAAGAAGCGTTAAGTACAGTACTATAAAACATAGTGTTATGTGATCCTGTCTGAAAACTCACTTTTATAGTAGCACCGATGCCATGTTTTGTCAGATATGTATACAGAGGCAGCCAACAAAATGTATACACACTTCAGGAAAAGAAAAACTTGTATCATATTTTAATACTAGATTTATTGCTATTATACTGTATATTATTGCTACATTATATATTAATGTAATATATATCATGCTATTTTTCTTTTCCTGAAGTGTGTATAAATGTACATAGAGTCATCCCCAACAAACATCATCTGCCTGCCAGTGCATAACCAGGGTTAAGACGATATATTTTTCCTATATGATTCAAAACACTATGTGGTATTTATAATCCGATACAGTTATGATCTGAAAGTTCAGTGACAGCGGTGTATGAGAGCAGAACTCCTGCTGTTTTCCTCTTTTATCTCTCTGTAGCTTTAGATGTGTTTTTTTTGTCCTGCTTACTCCTGAAGTTCTACTGAATTCTCAAATGCTTGTGCTGATTTCTTCAGCCTGTACTCAATCAATCGAGTTAATTTTGTGTGTTTGTGTGAATGTGTGTGTGGTATTGTATAAACCATGTCTTACTCCTCTTCCCAGGATTCCAAGGCTTACTACAACATCCTGGACCAGGTGGCCCCTAAAGGAGATGAAGAAGGCATCCCGCCCATCGCTATCGACCTGTCTGGACTGAGGGTAACGCTATAGGGGTTAAAGATCCACACAGAGTTTCCCAGACTCTCCTGCATGTCCTGATTGTGTGACATAAACATGTCCTGTAGCCATCGTATGACGTCTCTGTTTCTCCACAGGAAAAGGACGACTTGAAGAGAGCGGATCTGATGCTGGAGCAGGCAGATCGACTCGGCTGTCGTCAGTTTGTCATGCCGAATGATGTCGTGCGAGGCAACCCTAAGCTTAACCTGGCGTTCGTGGCCAACCTTTTCAACAAATATCCTGCACTGAAGAAGCCCGAGAACCAGGACATCGACTGGAGCTCTATCGAGGGTACGTCCCTGCACAAATCTAGCACATGTTCGAGCATTGAAAGACTCGGTGTGGAAGGTCTGACAGCTAGAAGGGTCTCGATCCTGACCCTTTTAGTGGCCCTAACCATTCCCTTGTGGAGTGTGAGGGTGTATTCCCACCTTGTGATTGGCTTTGGATCCATTGTGACTCTAATCGGGATGAAGGATTACTGAGTAAGTGAAGTCCATCAGTTTTTGATCATTTTTCATTTCCTCCATCAGGAGAGACCAGGGAGGAACGCACTTTCCGTAACTGGATGAACTCTCTCGGAGTCAATCCTCGTGTCAACCATCTCTACGTGTAAGAAAACCCAATTTCTCCACCAACATATCGGCTAAACAATGGAAGGATGTAAGATAAAATAGTGTGTGTGTGTGTCTGTATACGTGTGTGTTTTACAGGGACCTGGCTGACGCTCTCGTCATCTTCCAGCTCTATGAGAAGATCAAAGTGCCTGTAGATTGGGACAGAGTGAACAAGCCTCCGTATCCCAAACTCGGCAGCAACATGAAGAAGGTGAGCTCAGGGTCGTCTAGGAGAGGACGAGTTTACACTTCTAAATGCAACACAACTGATTATCCGTGTGGTCTTACTATTACTATTTTAATGTTAATTAACGCCATCTCTTTTTAATCCGTGCATCACTAAACTAGTCTGTAAATCAAACACACGATACAGTCTAAAGTCTTTGAGAATGAGTCGCTACTAACCGAGAGCTGTAATTTTAAACATACACTGCTGTCAGAGCTTCTGACCAATCAGCATCTAGAATACACACGAACATGCGCTGTGGTTGAATTAAACGTCACATGTAGTGAAGTGCACTAACTGAATAAACAGCACATGGTCAGGATTTCGGACCAAATTAACAAAATGTATTCTTTTTGTTAATTGATTCTAATTATAATTTGATGACATGTTTTGCAATAATGTTTACACTGTTTGTTGGTCTGGTGTTGATTGTCAGCTGGAGAATTGTAACTACGCAGTGGATCTGGGCAAGAAGGAGGCGAAGTTTTCTCTGGTGGGCATCGCCGGGCAGGACCTGAACGAGGGCAACCGCACACTCACTCTTGCTCTGCTCTGGCAACTCATGAGGAGGTGAGCTTTCACATGACGTCGTGTTAGTCTGACTGAAATTCTAAATGTATATCTCACTAAATCGAACTTCTGAAAGTTGGACCAGCCCACATAGATAATGCAGTTGGGAGTCAAGCTGCTCCTACACATGAACCTCAACGAGACACAGAAATCATTCCAGGTGCTCTGAGCATGCTCCACATCTCCCACTATGGGCTTTGAACCCGAGCCAGAGCAAAATGCCTAAGGGCGGAAGAACCCGCTAACAGTGATCATGAGGGATGGAGTGCATCTCATTTGTACAAAAAGTAAAGCATACGGCAAATACGAAATGTACAGAGCTGTAAAGTTTTCCTCGCTGGACATGCTCCCAGTTTGACTCTTGCTAACTTGTTTCTGGAGTGTTTGGTGTGTGACATAATTGGTCAACTGGAAGTACCATACTAACAAGCTGAAAGAGGCATATTGCCACCAGACATACTCCAGTCATTAAACTGATTCACCTGCCCATTGGTGTAATGGCACAAGGACAATAATCCACGTAAAACCTGGTGTAGTTGAGCTGTAACCACTTAACTGTGCATGTAAATTTACTGAGCAAGAGACAACATTTCTGTATTTTGGTTGAAATGAGCCTTTGTAAATTGAAAACATTTTGGAAGGCATTTTCCCCTATTTATTTAAGACACGTGAGGCCAGTCAACTGCATCTCTTTAAACTGATGCTCATGCTCATGGGAAATACAAACACAGGGTAAAGCGCTATCCACCCACTTCCTCCTGCCTGAACTCACAGGTGCCCATGATTCTGTGTTGCTGTGATTGAGAAAAAAGTACACCACTCCTCCCTCCCTTAGGGCATGGCACATTTACCTCTCTTGGACTCCTGCCTATAGATGGCTGTGGCATCATTAAGATTTAAACTCACAGCCTTCGCACCAGAGGACAAATTCCTCCCTATTGCACCACTTGGGAGTTTGTCACTTGGTATATATTAGGTATTTAAGCCATTTTTGAGCAATAAAATACAATAAAATTGAAGTACTATAAATGACTAAACTTAATATCTGATGAGGAACGTCCCTGAGGATTTAGTGGGCAGTTTAATAAAATTATTACAACATCTAAAGGCTGACACGTCACAGTTACTCGAATAAGCTCAATCTTTGACTTGTTCATTTCATGCCTTGTTTGGTTGGTAAAAATTGATCACACATTGATCACACATTGTACCTCTGTTCCTCAGGTACACTCTGAACATTCTGGAAGATCTTGGAGATGGACAGAAGGTCACAGACGATACCATCGTCCAATGGGTGAACGACATGCTCACACAAGCCGGAAAGAACACCATCTCAGGTTTCAAGGTAGCAAATCCAACCTGCCTTCGTTATTACATGTGCTGAGAAAACATTTTCCCGTGTGGTTACAGTACCATGAGCTTTTGTTGGTTTGAGCCTAAAATGAGTTTCAGATACTTTGAAGTCATTGTGATTTAAGCCATAATTTAAGCTCACAAATAAAGGTTTAAACCTTTTGAAATCATGTGATTAGCTAATGCTTATGAACAAATATCCCATGATTTGGCAAAGTTCTTTGCAGTGATGTGATGGTTCACTCTGATCTGTGGTTCCTGCAGGATGGATCCATAAGCAGTAGCTTGCCAGTGTTGGACCTGATTGATGCCATCCAGCCAGGCTCGATTCGCTACGATTTGCTCAAGGTTGAAGATCTTACTGATGAAGAGAAACTCAACAACGCCAAGTATGTTCTTCTAACCTGTTGCTTTTCTGCAAAACTTGAACTGGTGCTGTTGCGTGGCACGGTGACGAGGATGGTCTGACCATCTTAAAATGTTTTTGAGTCAGATCATCAGTCAGAGATACCTCAATTCCCTTTTATATTTGAAACTGAATAGTTTGCAATTATATGAGCTGTGATTGTTCCTCTTTGCCTAACTTCTTGTTTTTAAATAATTGTTAAATCAGCAGGATACTATACTTCAAATGTGCATTGCATTGAATTGTTTTTTTTAATTTACATTTAAAAACTTGGTTGAGACCATTTAAAAGATCTAGCAAACCTAACATTTTTTAAAAAATTGTCTTTAAGTGTTTTATTCACTTTCCAAAGCTTTGGGTTAAAAGGTATGTTGATATATTTTGTTTGGTTTGCCGTTTATCACACGTATGTGGTTTTCCGATTTCAGGTACGCCATCTCCATGGCCAGGAAGATCGGTGCTCGGGTCTACGCACTTCCTGAAGACTTGGTGGAAGTCAAGCCCAAAATGGTGATGACCGTCTTCGCCTGCCTTATGGCCCGAGGAATGAAGAGAGTGTAGAGCGAGGAGCTACTCGAGGGGAAGAAATAAAAAATATATATATATGAATGTCTGCTTATTATTTTCCCAAACCTTTGTTTTCCATTTCCTCACTGCACTCAGTTTGTCTGAGGAAAAATAAAACAAGTGTGGAGATCGCAGGACTGACTGGACCAACCAGTATTCTCTTTCTCGCTAATATTACCTTTGTCCGATGCTAACCTTTTCACGTAGCGTAACAGAGATGTATTAGTGATTTCAGGAAGCAAAACAAAAAAACACTCTCTGTAACCAGTCGAGTGCAGGTGATGTGTGAAATGCACAGACTGATGTTCTAAAATCAGGAAGAAATAAAACTAGTTTTCTATTACAATGTCTGTGTGATTCCTGTGTGAACTGAAGCTCAAATACATGCAGCTAACTAACACTAAATCAATCATATCTATCATAAATCATAACTAACACAGCGTTTAATTTAAACCTTTAAACATGCATTTTATCATGTAATGATGAACTATTTAGTTTTAATTATTCTGCAATAGTGAGTCTATGGGGTTCTCCAGTTCACTGCTGTACACATTTGAGTTCTGTCTCAGCTCCCAGCACAGCTGATTGAACTAATCAGTTAAATAACAGCCTTTTCGTAATTGACGTGTGTGTGGTAAAGCAAGGAAAATCCTAAAAGATGCAGCACAGTCATCTTCCAGGTATTAAGCTGTAGAAACACTGCCCTAAACTCAGAGGTAGCTTTGTTGTATCCTTCTGGGACTCAGACTCTACTGGTGTGTACATTGTAAATTTCTACTGACTGCTTTTCTTTATTCATATAACTGATAAAAAAAAATCTAATAAAATTTAAATCTAATAAATTTAAAGTTAACAAGGAAGAAGTTTGGCAAAAGAATTATACAATTACACTCAACAGTCTTCATACGACAATGGAACAAAT
>QMIH01000824.1:244173-267446 GCA_003987875.1 Clarias batrachus | reverse complement strand
GTGTATAAATGGCCGTGCTTTTGCCTGTTCAGAACTCCGCGTGGTAACAACTTGCGGATCTGCCTGTTCTGAACAGTKTAAGCACGGCTCTGCCTCTCGCGCGACCCGCGTCGTTACATATATATCATAATATGGCATGCCGTTTAGGAAAATATTCATGAGAGAACTTAATGAAAACTCTTAATATATTGAATGAACTGTGAGAATATTGAATGGATTCCGAATATATTGATTGAAAAAWATATATATTGAMTGAMTTCTGAATATATTGATTGAAAACTGATATATTGAATGAAAAGTCTGAATATGTTGAATGAAACATGACGTCATCGAAACACAGCGCCATCTTTAGGAAGGATGAGTGAGTCGGCGAGAAACTTGGTTGCTGCAATTGTGAGAAATGAAGAGATGGTCAACTCTTTGATGAGTGTATGTACAGCCCAAAGTGGTGGCGCAAACCGCACTCAGTATCAGACGACGGATGAAGTCTGCATAATCACGGGTCAACTAGAATTGCAGAACTAGGAATGTGTGTATGTGCAAGAAAGTACAAGATGTACAGGAAGTAACAGTATGTACGGTGTACAGTATGTACAGAAAGCAGAGTGTTGACAGAAACTCTGTTGGTGACCTGCTCCATTAGAATATATAGCGAATTGCAAAAGTATTCACCCCCCCCTTAAAAAAATGTCTATACTGTACAGTACATAACAAAGAATTTTTAAAAATTACAAATCTGAAAGTTGGTCTGTGCATATGTATTTACTCCCTTTGCTATGAAGCCCCCAAAATGTTCTAGTGCAATCAATTACCTCCAGAAGTCACATAATTAGTGAAATTAAGACCACCTGTGTGTCAAATCCTCAGTCAGTATAAACACCACTTAGCAAGAGTCATCACAACATGAAGACCGAGGAGCTCTCCAAACAGGTCAGGGACAAAAATATCATGGGTGGGTTAAAAAAATATCCAAATCTCCGGAGCATAATTAAATCCATCATCTTCAAATGGAAAGAACATGGTACCACAACAAACCTGCCAATGAGGACCGCCCATCAAAACTCACATACCGGGCAAAAAGGGCATTAATCAGAGAGGCAGCACAGAGACCAAAGGTAACCCTGAAGAAGCCGCAGAGTTTCCCAGCAAAGACTAGTGTATCGGTGCATGGGATCACAATAAGCCATACACTTCATAGAGCCGGCTTTATGGAAGAGTGGCCAAAAAAAAAGCCATTACTTATTGTTGAGTTTGCCAAAAGACATGTGGGCGACTTCCCAAATGTATGGAAAAAGGTGCTCTGGTCAGATGAGACTAAAATTGTACTTTTTGGACACCAAGGAAAACATTATGTCTGGCGCAAACATGACACATCCCATCACCCAAGAGCACCATCCCCTCAGTGAAACATGGTGGTGGCAGCATCATGCTTTGGGGATGTTTTTCAGCAGCAGGGACTGGGAAACTGATTTGAATCAAAGGAAAGATGGGAAACCATCCAACATGAAGGAATTGGAGCAGTTTGGCTTTGAGGAATGGGCAAAAAATCCCAGCAGAAAGATGTCGCAAGCTCATAGAGACTTATCCAAAGTGACTTGCAGCTGTAATTGCCGTAAAAGTTGGCATGCATGCTGCACGCTGAAGTTTTCTGTTATTTTGTCTTATTGTATTTTTTTTTTGCGTCACAATAAAAAAAAAAAGTCACATCTTCAAAGTTGTAGGCATGTTCTGTAAATTAAAATATGAAAACATTCAAACAATCAATTTTACTGTATTTCCAGGTTGTAAGGCAACAAAACATTAAAAAAAAATGCCAAGGTGAGGAGGTAGGGGGGATGAGATGAGGGTGAACACTTTTGCAAGGCACTGTATCACTTTGCATTTTATTTGGAAATCAAGCTCCCAGAGTCTGGATGAAGACAGGAGAGGCACAGAATCCAAGTTGCTTTAAGTCCAGTGTGAAATTTCCACATTCGGTGATGATTTGATTTGATGTGCGATGCCATCTACTGGTGATGGTCCACTGTGTTTTATCAAGTCTAAAGTCAACACAGCAGGAAGATGAGAATCACTGAAACAACAATGCAGACTAGTTGAATTGAAGGCTGCTATCAAAGCAACCTGGGCTTAAAAAAAAAATGCCCCAGCAGTGCCACAGGCTGATCTCCTCCATCCAGTGCCACATAGATGACGTAATTGAAGTACCCGAGTACTGAATGAATAATTAATTAATTATTGTTTTATTCTAATATTGTGTGATACTGGATTTTTTTTTTTATCTGTAAGCCTTAAACATCTATACTAAAACAGACTAACAATGTTTTTTAAATAATTAATTTTATGTTTAATGAATTTAAAACATGTGAGAGTTTATCTTTTTGAATTCAATTTCTTTAAACTAACTTTTTCATGACAAGCTACTTAATTGAGATGCACCGTAAGACAAATTTGTATGCTATCTGAATAACACATAACATTTTACAAAAAGTAAAAAAGAAAATCTTTTTAAATAGCAAATAAAATGCAATATATAGTCGATCAATAAAATATACAATGCAGTATATATTTTTCACTGCATGAATAAGTACATGTATGTCTCTATATCTGTCATCAATAGAGTATGGTTACAATTCAGTCTCTAACCCATCTTTTTTTAGGACATATGTATTATTTGTGTGTGTGTGAAAACTCCAAGATATGTCACTAATTCATAAAAAAAAAAAAAAAAAACACATTTATAATAATAGTTATTGATCATATTAAATTAGGCTCCATACACCTTAGGCTTATATTTTTTTGCAGAATATACTATATTCATCCAAATGTATCAGTTATTAGTATATGAAAGGCCTATAATGTTACTCAACACAGTATTTACCAGCTATTCCCTGAACATATTAATGAAATATTTTTTAAGTATGCAAATATATCTTCTATGGCTTTTTTTTCTTATTAAGAGAATCTTTTCATTTGTAATGTTATCTCATGGCCAAATAAGTATTTCCAAAATGACTTCTTTTTGTCATTTATCATTTGCAATAAAAAGGTATTTTGTGGATTAATTTACTATTTAAGTTTTATTAGCAGTGGTACGTCTGTGGTTAGTACTGTGCTTACTCTATATAATAATCTCTGTTCTTTTTGAAACAAGGTCATCTAGTGACTAGAGTGACTAGCCTGTGCTCTTTTTCAAATTTACATATGGTGTTAAATCTTAAAATTTCTATACAGAAAAAGACAACATAAAGTGCATGTGCAAACAAGGGCGACGACCTGACACATTGTGTTGAGGTGGGAATGAGAACAGTGAACATTTCCAGCAGCAAAGATAGAAAAAGGTTTCTGCGCAAATAACAAATATTTCTTTCCTGCTTAGGGTTTCCGCTGAGCATGTGCCTCCCTGCTGCTGTGGTCAGTGTACGCTTTATCTCGTGCGCCCTTGCCTCTTCCTAACATCGTGCTGCTATTGCAAAGTTAAATTTCTGATGATTCCCCAATTCAGCCCTTTTCTGCTCAGCATGAAATGAGTTACCTCAATGTTTCTCAATGTTGTGTGTGTGTGTGTGTGTGTGTGTGTGTGTGTGTGTGTGTGTGTGTGTGTGTGTGAGAGAGAGAGAGAGAGAGAGAGATGGAGAGAGAGATGTGTAAAAAACACACACACACGTGTGATGGCCAAAAGTATTCACACTATTAATAAATACAGATTTAGCCCCCCAAAAAGGTAAATAGTATGATGTATATCAATATAATATTCATATAATCATATTATTATCATAATATTATCATACAATAATATACAATATATACTTAATAACTAAATAAATTAGTATTAAAATATTCATGAATGTATTTTTTTGCCTGACTCTGTATATTAATTATAGTTCTCCCTGTGTCCAGATGGTTCTGAAGAATAAAGGATTGCAGATTGCACAAATGCAAAATATACTGATATACTGATACTGAGAGAAAAAAATCTCTACAAAATAACAAGAAAAATAAAAACAACGTCCAAAACCAATAACACAAGAAAGGAAAACGAAAGTAACAAATAGTCACAATACAAGGACAGATGAAACCAAGCAATAAATTAAATTGTTAAACGATACAGCAATAATGCAATTTAAAGAAGGTAAATGTGTTGTGCATAAATGAGAACACATAAACCAACGAAAAATGAAAAAAGGAATAAAATGCAAGCTAAAAAACAAAAACTAAGTGTAAATATAAGGAAAATGAAAATAAAAATAAAATAAAAAGTTTAAATAAAAGTATAAATATAATATAAAAACAACATAAAACTAAAATGTTTAGGTCATACAATATACAATAATACAATAAACAATAAATAAATTGTAATATAAAAAGAATATAGATTACAGGACACCGCCAGTATAAGAACTATGACTTTTAACATTCATTCATCATATGTGAAGGGGGAAAAAAAAGTCATGAAGGAGTGAATAAAGTTCCAGAAAGACTTAGAAAAATGAGCAGAAAGACGAGCATAATTCGTTCCGGAAGCGGGCTCGTATTCCAAAACACCCGTAAACCAAATCAAATCTTCCCATAAGAAATAGTGAAAACTCAAATAATTCGTTCCACAGCCCAAAACAATAAATACAGAAAAATAATTAATACAATATATAAAGTAAAAATAAAACAAATTAACCTGCACTTTACCTTTAAAAAAAGTTAAAATAAATCCCAACAGATAAGTGTTTCCGTTTGTGTGTGCAGGCGCTGTGTGTGTGTGTGTGTGTGTGTGTGTGTGTGGAACTAGCCCCTTCCCTTGCCTCGTCTTACACAGTAAAACTCCTCCTCCCTCCCCCCACCTCGTTTTTTAAGCGTGAGCGCACACTAATGGAATCACTGCTGTAAAGTACAGTACCTGATTAAAAAAAAAATACCATCACTATTTAGCCAAAACTAAAACGTGCTTTTGTATTTAAAACTGATAAACTGACAAATTAGATACGTTGAAATTTTTTAAAAACTTTTTTTGTTTGATTTTTTTTTTTGAACATTTGAACACACAGACACACCATTTAATTGTAAAAATGAGCAATTAAATCATAATCATAACCAGACTTGTAATTGATTACAGTAGGCAACTATGCATAACTGTTACCATTACCTACCACTTATCGTCTCATTTCCAGAGATCACTTTCCAGAGAATCTAATGTCCTTATGTCTTCAATTGGAATCTGCTTTGGACTTAGCCTCTGTGATTTCACGAACATTGTTTGTTTTAAGATCTTACACCATCCTTATAACGTTCCTTCGCTGCTCCATAAGAATTTCTTGTTTAGTTATGATGTCATGTCATTCTATATAAGATAGAAAACAGAACAAATTTTACATCTTATGAATGACTCATTGTTTGAGAGGCTTTTTCTCTGGGGTCCTGGTGTTCCATGATGCCAGGTTAGTTGGCTCAGGCAAGTCAATCGCTTGGCATAATGATGACTGAAGACTGAAGACTTTTTTCAGAGGCAGGACTTATCTCCAAAAAAGATGGTGTTGAAGTTTCCATGACATATGTCACACCAGGGGTCTTTTTGCTTCTGCTTTGCGATGATGACAATTGTTAAAAGCGCTATACAAATAAAATTGACAAATTGAATTTTTGAGCAATAGAGAGGGGTGGTTTTGTGTATGTCTTAGTGGATCTGATTGTCTCAATAGATGCTGAATAAATAGGAGTGTGGTAGTCTCCTCATCAGTGTCATAATCATCCAGTAGGCACCTGTTTCATCTTTAGTGAGGGCAAGAAATAAAAAAAATTATTTTAATTGTTCAAATAGGCCTTCCTTCAAGCCAGCTTTAAATAACAGCCATACCAGTCTGAGAATGTCCCCTCTCTTCTGATCTTGGAAGCTAAGCAGGCTCAGCCCTGGTTAGAAATTGGATGGGAGACCGCCTGGGAATACCAGGTGCTGTAAGCTTTTCAGTTTCATCCCTCATATATTTATTTATTTATTTATTCATTTATGTATTCATTTATTTTTTATGAATATAAAAAAAAATAATAATAATAATTGTTCAAATAGGCATCCCTTCATGCCAGCTTCCACCTACAGCCATACCAGTCTGAAAGCGCCCTCTGGTGGCAACAGAGATTGATTGTGGCTGCAGACTGGAGAGAGAGAGAGGCTCTCCCACTGATTATATTCTCATTTATTTTTGGACTATAAGCACACTCTCACTCACTCATCCTCTAAACCGGATACATTTGGATAAGGATAAGATTGACTAAGTATGATAAAAACTAACGTGGACATTTTCAAAAATGCAAGACGAAAATTGAAAATAGCTGACGAAATTAACACTAGTGTATAAGCAGCATTATGCATGTCAGATGCGTTGTTTCACAAACACAAGTGAGTAATTTGTGTGACAGCATACACCTTAGTGGACCTGATAAATGTGTGTGAGGAGAACATTAGAGGAGACCAAGTGTACAGAAATACAGTCAGTGGAGCCCAACATCAACCCTGCTCATCAACAGAGTGTATAGTATACAATGCTAATTTTCATTTTAGTGAAACAATTTTCTATAGTTTTTATATTGATCAATTTTCATCTTGCTTCACCATATCCATTACCTACAGTACTCACCACAACCACAATCTTAATATAGACTGTTTTAACAAAAGAGCACCATAGATTTTGTATATAATTATATATAACTATATAATCAATATGTTTGATATATTGTTGGTAGTTGAAATATATTTTAATACCTTTTATTCTAAACAAAATGCCACATTCTACTTGTACAGAACAGAGTTGTACAGGGGGAAAAAAATCTACAAATTAAAAGTGGAAGAAACTCTTTATCACTCTTATTCTCTATACTGCTTACCCTGAACAGGGTCAAGGGAGACATGGAGCCTTTCCCATGGGACTCACGGCACAAGGCTGGATACACCCTGGTTGGGGTGCTAGTCCATTGCATGGTGCAAACAACACACACACACACACACAGGATTTGTAGTAATTTATAATTTATGTTTTGGATCATCTTGTATAGTGTGACAAGCAATAATCATGAAGGCATCTGGAATTGCACTGTGGAGAAGCCACTACAGGCCTATTTGATGGTTAGCAAATTTAAGCAAATAAACGATAAACTAAATAAACTATCAAATAAAATTCTCAAGTATTTTGAGATCTGTATCAGACATCAAATTTGAGATTAGCTCATTTTGTGCATAAAGGTTTTGTAAAACAAATAAACAAAAAAAAAACATTTAAGTTCTCTATGTTCTATTGTAATAACATATTTGCTAATGTGATTTGAAAGTCTTTTAGTTTTCATTTTATTCTAATTTACAAATCGTCCCAAAAATCTTTGTTTATTCTGTGCGACTCAAGTAAAGATTTCATTTTTGTTGTATATGTAACTGGACAGCCGTGTTGTGTCAGGGCTAACAAAGAACTGCCATGCATCAATTCATCTTAAGTAAAGTAAGTAAAGCCTTTATTTTGTCACATATACATTACATCACAGTGAAATTCTAGAAGTAATTTATACATTTTATAAATAACTCATCAGGTATATGTTAATTAGAGGGTTTACAACACATTGTGGCTCATTGAACAGGCTCATTAGCCTTTGCTGATGATATCATTCATGCATTAGAATTAGTTCATAAGTCTACAGAAACATTGTGTCTACTTATTTACAGGTAAAACCCTGAGCATCTTAGGCATTTTTGTTTCGCTGGTTTTTAAAACATATATATAGAGTCAGGATGCACACATACTGCTTGTATTTGAAGATCTTGCTCGTTTATCAAGTTAAAATTTATTTACTTACTTGCAAAACGCTCACAGACCAAGTTAGTCGCCATCCAAGGTTCCACTGTATTAAACAAACATTCAAATCTGTAAATTAATGACAAAAAATGTCAGCCCTAAAAGAAATGCATTACATCTCCTGTATGCACTGAAAGATATAGCCTATATGGCCACCTGACCATTTCACCCATGTCCCTATTGAACATCTCACTCTAAATTTAGTCTTCCATTTTTGTTGCAATAATACCTTTCAAATTACTGTACATTAGATTTTTGTGTGTGGTTTCAATAGTGAGGTCAGGCTCTGATGTTTGGTGAGGAAGCCTGGGGCACAGTCAGCATTCCAGGTTATCCTCAAGGCGTCCACTGGGGTTGAGGTCAGGGCTTGGTATAAGACACTCACGTCCTTCTGCTCCAGACTTGACAAACCATGTCTGACAGGAGCGATGTCAAGCTGGAATTGGTTTGGGCCTCTTAGTTATGAAATTGAAATCTACATAATAAAAATACATCCTATACAAATGCGTTCGTCTAACTTTGGGGCAGCAATCTGGGGACTGTATGTATAATAGTCAGGTGTCCACAATGAGCTTGATGAGTTATAAAATTAGCTTATTACGGACCAAAATTTTGACCTTAAGTTATAAGCTGTGTGAAAGGATTTGCAGGAAAAGAAGTCCTTCCTGGAAGAACCCTACAAAGTGCAGTGCCAAGCATCATTGTAACTAAAATCAGAAAATGTGCCATAGTCAGAAGCGACAACCTCAGTACTTTTGGCCCTGCACTACATCAACGTGTAGGTATTTTATAGAACGGATTACACTAAAGAAAATATAACCCATTGCTTGTTATTTATTTTACACTCACTGAGCCTATTATTATTATTATTATTATTATTATTATTATTATTATTATAAGGAATTCTGTAGTAATACTGGATTTCTGCAGCAATTCTTTGTCACACAGGTTCCGCAAGATGTTCCTTGAAAACATTCCTTTGAGATTTTCTGAGATCTCCTGTTTTAGCACATCACAAAGGTGCCCAATTGGATTTAGATCCAGTGCTTGGGCAGACCCCTGAAGAACTCTGAACTCATGTCATGTTTATGCAGCCAGTGCGAGATGATAAATTGAGTGTTCTGTTCCTGGCTGACAGGACGCTATTCTGCCATTCTTTGTTGATCTTTCTTATTTCTCAGAACTGCTGCTCACTACGTGCTGTTCCTTATTGCGCCATTTTGAGGAACTTGTGTGAAAATCCCAGTAAATCATCAGTTACAGAAATGATCAAACCGAACTGTCTCGGACCAACAATCGTCGACACAGTCAAAATCACTTTGGTCACTTTTTCCGGTTATGATGTTTGATGTGGGTATTACCCAAAGCTGCATGATTTTATGCACTGCAAGCTTTATGTAAGATGAACAACTTCGAATTATTATTTATAGTATATACTCACTCATTCAGTCATAATCTACACCAATTTATCCTGTATACAGGGAGGCCTGTATTAGGGCACAAGTTGGCGTACAGCCTGGAGGCGATGGCAATCCATCACAGGGCACACACACACACACACACACACACACACACACACACACACACACACACACACACACACACACACACACACACAGATATGCTCATTCACCCGCTATGGACAATTAGCACTAATTTGCATGTGCACTCCCCATGTTATGGTGGGTTTCCTCCGGGTACTCCGGTTTCCTCCCACAGTCCAAAGACATGCAAATAAGCCTAATTGGTGTTTCCAAATTGGCTGTAGTGTGTAAATGAGCTTTAGTGTGTGCGCCCTGTGATAGATTGCACCGCATCTTGAGTGTACCATGCCTCATGCCCTACGTCTTCTGGAATAGGCTTTATCGTTTGCTTCAGACCACCACAAGAGGGCGCTCTAAAATATTTTTTTTCAGGGGTGGTGACCATACATATTTTTTTAAATGCATTTCCTTATACAAGATCCACACTTGTAATCCACACTGCCACACATGCCATCCGGAAGGCAGTTTTTATTTTACAATTGGCATTTTAATTTAATTAAAGACAAAAAAAATATTTGACTTGCAAATGGTTTGATACCAGAGCACTTTTATGTTTCAAACTGGTCATTCATCTTATTCATCTTATTAAAAAAATGGTTCAGTTTGGCATCTAATTATTTCAGCAGACGTCATGGCAGGAGGCGACTTTTTCTTACTAAATAATGTTGTTTGCACTATAGCTATCTGTGTGTGTCTGTAGTGTTGAACTTACGTGGACTTTCTTATATTAATAATAAAAGTGCTGTTTCTTTGCTAATGCCATATTGGATTAACATCACCATCAACAACTAAGCAACAAATCAAATTATAGTGAATGGTAAATAACTTTAGATTAATTCATCATCAAATGATTTAGAAGTAGTTAAGGCATTAGACTACAGTCCACAAGGTCCCAGATTCAAGCCCCACCATCACCAATTTACCTCAACTGCTTAAGTGTATAACGAGATTTTTAAAAATCTGGGCGTCTGTAAAATGCTGAAATTTATACGTAGCATTAATCAGGCATATCATATAATGAATTATGCTTTTATGTTTAAAATGGCATGCAGGAGAAAACCAGAGAACCCAGAGGAAACTTATGTGGAAAAACTCCACATAGACAGTAATTGAGGTCAACCAGGCAGCACCATCACTCACTCACTCACTCACTCACTCATCGTCATTACCGCTTAATCCTCTATGTCTTTGGAATGTGGGGAGGAAACCGGAGTACACGGATGGAATGGGCTCATTCACAATTTTGCCTAAACACATAACCATGAATAAAGAATGGTACAAAAACATCCTCCATGGGAAACTTCTGACAACCTTCAAAGAACAGTTTGGTCATGAACAATGCTTTTTCAGCATGATGGAGCACCTTGACATAAGGCAAAAGTGATAACTAAGTGGCTCAGGGAACAAACATTAAAATTTTCGCTTCATGGCCAGAAAACTCCCCAGATCTTAATCCCATTGAGAACTTGTGGTCAATCCTCAAGAGGCGGGTGGACAAACAAAAACCCATAAATTCTGACAAACTAAAAAGGATTAATTATGCAAGAAGGGGAAGCCATCAGTCAGGATGTGGCTTGTTTGACAGCATGCCAGAGCGATTCTCAGAGGTCTTGAAAAAGAAGCATCAACACAGCAAATATTGACTTTTTGTAATGTAATGTAATTGTATATCAAACCATGTGACACTTTAAGCATAGTCCAGTATATTTAAACACTAAAGCATATAGTTAAAAATGAACATTTGTTAAAAATGAATATTTGTATCATTCTCAAAACTTTTGGCCATGGCTGTAATGTAAAAAAAAAAAAACAACACAAAAAACATCAGATCTGACAGATCACCGTTGCCTGCAGTGTGAACAGAACCTTTGACCTGACAGAACAACAGGAGTTTTTTTTTTTTTTTTGAATTTGTCTGTGTAAATAAAGAAAACAGCTGCCTTCGGGGGACGCGGTCACGTGACAGAACTTTGCTCCAATACGATGAGATTAGAGCGTGATTTCCAAAACAAGCTCCTCCCACCGGCCCGCGCGCGTGCCAACCTGCCCCAGGAGGACGGAAGCTCGTGGGAATTGTTCGCCTTTGAAGTGAACGGTGACCGTTACAGCCATTTGCAGCTGGAAATGTGCGCGTGACTTTCGCGGGACGCGTTACGGAGCGGGAAACTCTCGACGAACGCTTAGAGGTGGGACAGTCTGGAGGCGGGGAGAAGAAGAGCTCATTGTTTTGGTTTGGACTCCCCTCCTCCCCTCTGTGTTTGCCCTCCTGCCCTGGTTCTGCGCTGACAGACTCCACAATGCGTCCTGCGCGCGCGCGCCTCTTTCTCTTTCTCCTTCTCCTCAACGCTGTTTGAACCCGCGCGGATTTGTTAGTGTGTTTCTCCGGGACGGTGCGGATTGTATATGTGTGTTTGTGGGGTGTTTTATTGATTTTTTTAATATACATATATATATTTGGGAGGGTAAAATGCCCGGCAGGAACAGGTACAACCTGGTGGACGACGCGGCGGATTCGCGCGTGCCGCTTCACAACGACGAGGCATTTCAGCACGGAATTCATTTCCAAGCCAAGGTGAAGTAACTGCTGTGAACAAGTTGAACACTTGTGTGGAGTTGAACTTTTAAGGTTCCATTGTTGCCCTCGGCGTCGGTGTTTGACCCTCTATTGAGGAAACATATAGGGGGCAATTATTTCAGAAGTAACTTGAGTGTAACAAGCTGTTTAGTCGTGACTGTGCCTTATTGATAGATTACCTCTAGTCTTTATTCGTCTATATACACATTACTACTTTGTGAATTTCTGTGTTTTGTCATTCTTTATGGCAGCACGGTGGCATAGTGGTTAGCACTGTCGCCATGCACCTCCTGGGTCGAGGGTTTGATTCCTGCATCCGGTCTGAGTGCTCAGTGGGTTTCCTTCAAGTACTCCGGTTTCTTCCTACAGGAGATTGTTCCCAAATTGCTCAGAGTGTCCTGGGTCTCCTGGTATAGGCTCTGAACCCCCCCGCCCCATGACTCTGTATTCAGCATTAGTTATTTTGTTTGACAGAGATAAGGAGCCGGGGCTCATACTGCCAACCTTCTGGTCAGTAACTCACAGACTGCTACCGGTATGAGTATCGACCGAAAAACAAAAACCCACACTGTTCACACTGTTCATATTGACTTTAAAGCGGTTAATTACAGAGGTACGGTGTGCAGGGTTGGTTCAGTGTTTAAGGTGTTCGACTGCTGATCAGAAGGTCTCCAGTTCGGGACCCGATGCCGCCAGGCTGCCACTGTGAGACCATTGAATATGGTCCTTCACCCCCAAGGGTTTAAAAACAATCAGGCATCATGCTGTGCAACCTGAACTCGTAAATAACAGGTGTAGACCGGCCTCTTTCCTTTTTTCTGTTGTAGATTTACTGTACATGCAATGATTTGTGTCTTTTACATTAGTTCTACCATAAAACATGAATATTTGAAATCCATTACTTGAAGACATTTCCTTATTTTTCTGCCCTTATGCACCGTTCCTAAGTCATATTACGCTTCTCATTTACCCTTTTCATGACCTCTAAAAACAACAGGAAAGATGCACACAGAAACTCTGCGGGTCTGAATAGGCCTGCTTTTTTATGCAAGCAATATAAAAGAACTCTCAGACAGTCTAGCTGAGTGTTTTTTCTTGTAAAGTCATCTTTTCACAAAGGTCATCTCACACAAAGCATTCATCAGCATGTTTTTTTTTTGTAAATAATGCATTATGCGTTTTAGTGTATTGATTTATAAATTGATAGAGCCACACAGGCAGGATGATGATATTTATCAATAACATGATAATTTCTGTTAGAATAAATTTACCTAAGATAAGTGTATCTCAGAAAAGTTTTTCTTTTATATGCTTTCAAATCAAAGCCTCTGATTTGTAAAATGCTATTTAAAAAATCTATTGTAAATGGATGAATTTGCGCCCAAGTCCACACGGGACTTATGGTTGTGCAGAATGACAACAAAGTTATGAGAATCTCCTGCTACATGCACTTATACCAGGTGCGTCTCTTCCACAAGTAGGTCACAAGTCATCCATCTGTTTAAAGCATCAGGTGTTCCACTCACTGAATGTTCACAGAACAAATGCAGTGGGCTCCGAGCCACCTCGGCCGGGGGTGGGGGGCAATCTGTGCCATAGAGGCATTTTAGTGCATAACACTGGCCTCTCAGTTTGGCTATTTTACACGCCCTCACATTGGATTGGTGCGAATATGTTTGCTCTAATGTCCAGTGTTTTATCACATGCATATATTTATATTAGCACCGGTTTCTGAAGATATGAGGCAAGAAGAATAAACATAAATTGATCTGTCCATTCATCTTTGAAGGTTCAGTTTTTATAGTATTCTATGCTGCGTCACACTATTATTTCTGTTTATTGAGGATTTTGCAATTTCTGTGTTCTCCGCATAATCTGTCTATACCCGGAAAACTTTTGCACTGTTTGGCTCTGCTAAGTGACGCATATAGCCACTCCCACCTCAAGGGCAAAAGCGCTAAATTTACGCTTAAAAAAAAAAGTGCTAGATGTTGTGATCTACTCTGGCACATTAACTGCGCATAACTTAACTCTCAACATTATAATTTTAGTTATGGTGCAGGTTTAACAAACACCTAAATACTGGCAAAGTGTCATAAAATGTAGTTCATGATTCTGTGACAAAATCTGGCTGAAGAAACTTGCATGCATTAAGACAGACAGATCTGATTCAGAGTGACAGACAGACATACATACAGAATTTTCTAAGACTGGTTTCTGGTCCTCCAATTTATGAAAAGTAAAGATATAACTGAAAGAGTAAGTTCTGACTAATGAGCCATTTTATTCATATACAGGGTGGGCCATTTATATGGATACACCTTAATAAAATGGGAATGGTTGGTGATATTAATGTCCTGTTTGTGGCACATTAGTATATGTGAGGGGGCAAACTTTTCAAGATGGGTGGTGACCATGGTGGCCATATAAATGGCCCACCCTGTAGATAAAGACACATTAATAATTTAATACATCTAGGACACTTTTCTGAGAGAGCATGAGTAATAACCTGATGATTGCCACAATCTGTCTGTGTGGAGTTACACATATTTTCCAATATGTACCTGGTTTCCTCTGGATTTTCCTGTTTCCTCCCAACATGCCAGTACGTGCACTGGCTGCGCTAAAAGTGTCAGTGTGTGTGCAGTCTGACTCAGGATGATTGTGTGTTCATCCCTAGTCTTCCTGGAACAGGCTCTGGATCCTCTGAGACCCTGACCAGGATAAAGACCCGAATGAATGAGTAAATAAATTAATGAATTGGGATTTTTTTTGTCTTTTTTTTTTGTTTTGTCCAACAATACTTTCTAGTGCAATTGTTAATATAATTTTTTTTATTGCTCTATGTGTATTTTTTGGAAATGTGCAAGATGTATATTAATAATTATTAATATAAATGACTGTTTCTTTTCTTAAACTTGACTTTAAGCTTGATATTTTTGGCAAGGGCCTTCTTTAGTTCCAATGTTGTGATGGAGGATTAAGTCAAAGGCGTCTTCAGATTTGTTGTCCTTTAAATGTTCGCCTTTGTGATGAAGGTTTATTTTATGCAGATCTGAGATTGTTTTTATTTTGCTGTGGGCGATTTAATAAGGTTTGAGGTGGGGGGACATGAGGGGGATCCAGGACAGGATTTCCAGATATTGCTAAAATATAAAATCTACTGTATATCTTAAAAGCGTTGGGAAGTATTTCTGACTATTTGACTGAAACAAGCCAGTTAATTTTGCCCCTTATTGTGACCTCATATAAGAAGAGCGCCCCTTCGGCTTGTTTCTCAGCTCTGCTGTTTTCTGAAGAGGTCGTGGCTCAGCAGTATCTTATTTACATAGACACTGAAAGAGTGCATTTGGAAATAAAGAGACTTTTGTAACTTGTTAAAGAAATGGTAAAATATGTTATCAGTGTTTAGGTGTAGTGTTTAGAAATCATAGAAAACTCCTATCTGCCTTTGCCTTATTAAGGTTTAGTATCTTAAAATTCCAGAACTGTTATAATCATAAGGCTCCAAGGGCTAGGATCACTGCTGATCCGTTTATCAAAACTGGGAATGCATAATTAATTTCCTATTAATTTCCATTAATTGTTATTTATATTACACTTTTAACAACAGGAAGTACCAAAAAAAAAAAGCAGTAGTCTGGAGATAAATGATATAGAGTGGATTATAAATCGTTATACGGTCACATAGAGAGAGGACTAAAAAATCTGAAATGCTTTTCGACAGTACAGGATGTCGGGTAAGACATATTGTGACAGTAGGACAGTTATGTCGCCTGGAGCAGGTAGGTGAAACATAAGTGCTAATAGAGCCAGACAGAGATTCAGGAGGAACAGGAGCACAAGAGGGTCAGAAGCATGCCCAAGTGTCCTTTCTGGCAGGTCTGGAGGTTGACAGGAGCCACAGCATGAGATGTTTTCTTCAGGCATCATCAGGCTTCCATCAGTGGCTCAAAATAATCATTATGTAAATGAGAATGTGGTGCTCGGTTTCCAGATAAAGCTTTCTGATTTCCAGCGAATCTACATCTGTAGCCACTCATATCAACCAAAAGAATACGTTTGTGTCTACAGACGGTTCCTTGACATGGTTGATGGAGTGAGGAAATTGACAATCTGTGTACTCCACTCCTCTGCACTAAAGTGTTTTGACACCTTACAGGAATGCCCCAGCTGTCTCACCACTGGGCAGAGACCCCGGGTAGACCCAGGATTGTCGTGGGAAAAGCAGAAGGGAAATGATTGATTAATAAAAAGATGGAGCAGAAGGTGGCACATGGATAAGGAAACTGGCATATTGGCCTCTCATCACTCCATTTTCTGCAACACTGTTTCTTGAATACTGAGAGAAAGTCTATTCCAGTTCACAACATTAGGCTACAGTGGTCTTGTTCTTGCCAACAGCAGAAGTTTACCTCTCTTTTCTCCTTCCTTTTTTCGCTTTTGAAGTTAATAAGATAATAATACGGCTTGTCATGCAATCAAGAAACCAATAAATACTAAATAAACATCTCATATGAGAAAATTTTGTATAGCAATTACTCACACTTTTTTAAAAACCTGACAAATTTTTCTTCTCGCGTTTGTGTTACAGTATATTGGTAGTCTGGATGTCTCGAGACCCAACAGTCGCATGGAGATTGTCGCTGCCATGCGGAGAATCAGAGTAAGTTCAAAACCCTTGCTGCTGGGTCAGTTTTCGTTCCTGTGCAGGTGCTGGATTCTGTGGTGTGGTTTCTTCCAGCAAAAATTCATTAATTAATAAATAATTAAGTGAAGAAAACTTTTACAACTTTTCAATCATCAAACACACCTATGAGCATGTACATGCATGAGTTAGTAGGTGGTTTATCTTGAACGTAATCTGCTGCTCATTATTGTACGCCGACGTTTATGCACACAAAACAAAGCACAGCGCGGATAAATGAGATTACAGCCCTGTGCACTTATGCACACACTCTGTAATCCTCGATAAGAATGGGAAGATGAGGTTATGTTCGGAAGAGAGTCTGGGGAAAATATGGCAGTAGTAGCAGTAAGTCAGTGCGACTTCGCTTTTATTAAAAGGGTTTTAGGGGAGCAGCTTGAGTCACTGTGAATGTGGAACAGCGTAGCGTTTCAATTTAAAGGGTCTCTAGTGTGTTTACATGAGAAACACGTCTCTCTTTTTCATTAAAAGTATGTTGGTAAGACCCTCTGGGCTCAGCTCTGCTCAAAAGTCGCCATTTTATTTGCCCACAAGAGACCCAAAAGCGAGAGCACAGAATTGTGTTTTGAATTTGACCATTGTGAGGTACAGCATGTCGGTGTTAGAAACAACACATTAAATTTAGACACAATGTGAGGCTAATGTTAATGATTGCATGCTAATGATTGCATAGTGAAGAACGATCAGTCTTCTACATAGAAATTTTGTGGGAACAGTGATATTTGTGTGTGTGTTTTTTTCTAGGGCTCTTTCCCTAGAAAGGGGATGGGGGATGCCACATTAGATCATTCACTCAGTAATTTATTGTCACAGGTTTCTTAAGAGCTAATGATGGATAGGTTAGGCGCTAACCTAACGTTCTTCAGCTCTTAGTGTTATGTGTAAGAGCCCTAACGCAGAGCTTCTGAGGGGGTGAACGAAACAGGAGTTGTGAGTGTGCTTGTGATGCACACAGGAAGACCTTACTGTTTAGAGATGGCATGGGATTATTAATTAAGGAACGTAAAAGGAAATAAAATAATTTTTTTTGATTCATTGGAGAGAGTTAATTTCTTAATACAGTGGAACCTTGGATTACGAGCATAATTTGTTCTGGAAGCGGGCTCGTATTCCAAAATACTCTTAAACCAAATTTAATTTCCATAAGAAATAATGAAAACTCAAATTATTCTTTCTACAGCCTAAAACAATAAATACATAAAAATAATTAATACAACATATAAAGTAAAAATAAAACAAATTAACCTGCACTTAACATAAAAAAAGTAAAAAATAAATCCAGACAGTTAAGTGTTTCCTTTTGTGTGCGCAGGCGCCGTGTATTTGTGTGTGTGTGTGTGTGTGTGTGTGTGTGTGTGTGCGCGTGTGTGTGTTTGGAGAATTAGCCCCTCACCTCGTCTTAAACAGTAAAACTCCTCCTCCCTCCCCACACCTCGCTTTTTATGTTTCAGAACTAACATACACAATGCAAACACTGTTTTAACGGGGGAAAAAAAGAAATCTCTCTAATGATACTCAGACTAATGGAATCACTGCTGTAAAGTAAAAAATAAAAAATAATATATGAACCAGCACCTTACCTTTGAAAAGAATCGCAACAAAGCTGAGTTTTCTGTGTATATAAAGCGAGTCTGCAGCCGGGGAGATCTGTGTGTGTGTGTGTGTGTGTGTGTGTGTGTGTGTCAGTGTGTGTGGGGCACAGTGTCGAATTACGCTCGCGCAAACAGAAGAGAGAAGGAGATGTTGATTATAAGAGACGAGCACTAAGACGCAGCAGGGGACTCTTATTTTGACACAGCGGATGCACCATAATTCCCGCAGCGCAAGAGAGAGAAAAATCATTGGCTCAGTTGTGATCACTTGCCGCTTGGTGTCAAAATAAGAGTCGCATGCGTGATACATGATACTCGGCGCTCGTAAACTAATACTTGCTCGGTTTTCCGATTAAAAATGTATTAAAAATCTTTGCTCGGTTTGCAGAACACTCGTAAACCACGTTACTCGCAATCCGAGGTTCCACTGTATGTGCTTTGCACAGGCTGGGTCTTTGCCTCTCTACCTCTCTTAAGCATGCTCTCCTTCCTTCCTTCCTTCCTCCCTCCCTCCCTCCCTCACCATGCCTCCATACGGGGAACATCTCCTCCACCCCACAAAAGCCGCCCAACCTTGGAAACAGAGCCTAAGGCTTCATATCCAGTCCCTGATTTAGAGCCTGAAGAAGATTTTAAGATGGAAGACATGGGAGAGCCCATGCGAATAGGCGTTGCCAGGCTTGTTCCTCAGCCTAGCAGCCCACAGGGTTCCTAGAGGGCAAGCGACGCTTGTGGCGCAGTACGCAGGTTCGACCCAAAATTCAAGACCCCGTCATGCAGTGCTTTTCCTACCAGCTACATTCTCAGGTACCGGGATCCGGAGAGCCCGAACAGAGGCGCTCATCGTTTTAGGGAGCCATGTGAAATTTTATTGATGGGAGGCTAGCTGCAGCACGGGGCATTTAACGCGCTCCCTTCCGCCATCCCGTTGGTTTCCCTGGCCGGCCAGCCAATTAAGTCAGGGTCTGTGACACACAGGACGGTCCCAGTGCTACTACGGCTCGGACGTCATTCTGAGCAGATCTCATTTCTGGTAACCCGGGTGCCAGAACAGGGAGTAATGCTGGGGTTCCCGTGGTTACATCGTCACAACCACCCACATCGACTGGCCAACCCGTTCTGTCTCTGGGATGTCAGTGCGCCCTAAGCTGTCTTAAGGGCGCCTAACCCTAAATCCCAGCGCCTCCTGCCTCAGTCCCTCTTACTACTGCCCCTCAGGGCTACTAGGATGTAAAACCCTGTCATAGGCCCATACCAAACCGGGTTATAACCTCTCTAGGGCTGCTACGATTCCTCGAGTAAATCAAGTAATTAGATTACAAAAAATGACCTGCCTCAAAAAAATCTTCTGCCTCGAAGCTTTGTTTAATGAATTTTAAAAGCTTGCGTTATGTTTTGTGCAATTATTTGTTGACCACACGCTTTTGACACAGTGTGCTTCCGGTGCAAGCCGCCAGTAAACACCAACGAAGAAGAAGCGCTTATGTCACCCACAAAGCGGAAGGAGGCGCAAACAGCTGTGTATTGATTTGAGCAAGCGTTCTGTTGCGGGCTGCAAAATGGAAGGGAGCAATAAAATTATCAGCGAGGCCAAGAGAAGAAGAAAGCAGCAAGAGAAAACGACAGAAATTGTCAGTAAAGGCTTATGTTATGCTTGAGATGTAGATTTTGAAACTTTTAGTTGCACGACTTGGTGTTTTTGTATAATTATTTATTTTAATGTGTGCCTTAGTTTTTTGATCCTTAAAGTCATTTGAAAAGCTTTTTTTTTTGCATCCGAGAAAAGGCTTTAAAATAAGAATGTGTGGTGCTGTAATGCACTTAATTAATCTCAGTCAACTTTAATACCCCTATCTCACCTACGTGGTTTCACGTGGTAGCCGGAAGTATGGCTCTTCATGATTCACCGCAAGTTTTGGCGCTGCAATTACGTTTCAATCTTTCTGCGCGAAAAATTAAATATGTTTAAGCCACCTTAAAAACATGTTTAAAAATGTTACATTTTTTTGCGGACCTTGCAGAACTTTGCGGAACGTCGGCGGGCAGTCGCGGCGGCTCACGGTGCCTAACACCGCATAGGTGAGATAGGCGTATAAGGTATTCTTTGTATTGTGAATAATGACAATGTTTATTTTTTATAAAATGCTGTATGCATTTAAAAAATAAAAGTCGATTTTTCTAAAAAGAACCAATTAATCTTTGTTTCTCATATATTTTACATTGCTGTTTAATTAAACAAAAGTGCATTTTATCCGATTACTCGATTAATCAATTACATTTTTCGTAGAATACTTGATTACTAAAATATTCGATAGCTACAGCCCTACACCTCGCACTTTATTCCCCCCCCCATACACCCACCCATGGTGACCAAGCGGCGGACCACCAGGCTCGATGTCAAGAATCTGGCCGATTGAGCGCTCCATGCTCGGCATACACTGGATCCCGAACTTATTAAAGAGTTTCATAGTGTCCAGATTGACTCTCGGACATCAGGAGCCGTCCAAAGTGAGGCAAAGGGACAAAGGGAGCCGTCTCGCCAGGGGACATAAATTGTTCAGAACGAGCAGATTCGCAGGCTGCTACCCCGCAAAGTACTGAACAGGCAATTGCGCGGCTATTTAGAGACATGCAATCAGGCTGAACGCGCCACACCTGGCAGCTTGTTTATTAAAGAGTCCTGATACCTCAGGGCCAAAGAAAACAATAAAAGAAAGACAGACAGACAGGCAGCCTCTGTATGTCTAAGAACCCGGTGAGAGAGAGAGTGCGTGCTCAGTTCACGTTAATTTTGTGTAAAGCACAAAAGACACAAACTCACAGAGCCAAAGACACTCTGTCCGCTCTC
This sequence comes from Clarias batrachus, assembly GCA_003987875.1. Classification (NCBI taxonomy): domain Eukaryota; kingdom Metazoa; phylum Chordata; class Actinopteri; order Siluriformes; family Clariidae; genus Clarias; species Clarias batrachus. The sequence continues at coordinate 246,356 of QMIH01000824.1, read as the reverse complement.
GCGTAGACGGTGGGACTCTCTTTTCAGTTTTCTTTTGTTTCCTTTTGTTCATTAATTAATAACCCCATGTACCATAAGTATTCTCAAAAACTCCTGTTTCATTCACCCCCTCAGAAGCCCTGCGTTAGGGCTCTTAAAAAAATAACATCTCATGGTGCGGCTCTCCATACCGCACCCCATAACACTTGGTGCTGCCTTACACTGATTAATGAATCATTTATTAATTCATTTTTTAATGTCCATTGTGAACATGACATAAAATCCTCAACACAAATTACACAGTTCATTTTTTAGTAGCTTTTTAGTATTTTCGTGTAGCTGTTTGAAATTAATCTGACAGTAAACTTGTATATTTGAATCAAATCAACAAAAATCATATTGGCCAGAAATTTAATTGGCTTGAATTAACAGGTTATGTAGGATTCACAATTTCAAAAACTACACGCCTTACGTTTTATGACACTTTACATTTCTGGAAATAGTAACTGCCCTGCCTTTTAATGAGAATTAACAGTGAATTAACATCTTCTTACAGTGTTATAGTGTAAATATTGAAACACTGTCTTTTAGTCTTTTAAGTTTTTGGTCAGACGGATACCTGAGTTAATGAGGTAACAGTCCTAATTAAAAAAGGTCTACGTCATGCAGGTTATAGCAAGAAACTAGTATTCTCATTTCCTGGATAATGTGATATCCTGCATTAATGCCACATTTATTATTATAATAAATTATTATCGAACTTGCCACTTCATTGTGCCACTTCAACTTCAATTTAGTATGTATTTGTGTTGCTAATTACCCTTAGAGAAAATGATTGGAGAGCACAAGTATATTGACCTGAGGATTTTGTCCTCTACCTTTTATCCTCATTATGCTTTTCATTGAGAAAGTGAACATTGCTATCTGAGCTCCAAAGTACACCAGTCTGCTGCACAATAAGCCTCTATGACCGGTCAAAATAACAACAAATCATTGGTCTCAGAGTGTAGTAGCAGAAGCGTTGGAATTGATGTTGATGAGGCTTAATGATGTTTGTCTCTGCCGATGTTTTTAGGTTGCTGAGATGGGAATGCCTCTGTTCTTTCTTTCTCTCTCTCGCGCGCTCTCTCTCTCTCTATCGTTTCTCCTTTTTTCAGGACTGAAAATTAGGTATGCAGACAAGATTTTGATTCCCACCTGCAATCAGTGTGTGTGTGTCTGTCACCTACAGTGATCTGAATACCAAACTACTAATATTCCTACTTGAAGATTATTTACTGAGAATTGGTTCAGTTTTGTCCGAAATAAATAAATAGAATTAATAAAAAATACATAATTTACATATGATGATAAATAGAAATTGTCATATTATCATCAGAAAAAAGAGTTACCGTATAGTGTTTAAGTGATTAACACTGAACGCTGAGGGAGCTGAGGAAACGTCCTGTTTAATTCTGCATTTATCAAGTAATTTATTTGAGGAAAAACAGCATTAGTGACATTTTGTTCAAACAGGTTTATATTTATGATAGGTAAGGTGTTGCTTTGATCATCAGTTTCAAATGAGGTAATTGTCACTTGTGGCATTTGATAAACATAAAACGTATATATTTTTTTACTTTACGTTTTATGATTTATGTTTATTTGGCAAATATTCATGACATTAATAACATTTCAACAGCTCTGTCTAAAACTGGTTAATTTAGTAATGGTGAAACATTAGACAAGACCAAAGCTAGTCAGAACATAGCAGGGAGCTCTAGTGCTGCTGATTTTGGACAGTGCTAAACAACTCAATTAATATTTTACTTTATGGTTAATTAAGACTTTACCAATGTACCCACCCACTGATCTCCTGACTCTACCCACCCACTGATCTCCTGACTCTACCCACCCACTGATCTCCTGACTCTACCCACCTACCCACCCTTCGGTTGATCTCCTGACTCTACCCATTTGATCTCCTGACTCTACCCACCCATTGATCTCCTGACTCTACCCACCCACTGATCTCCTGACTCTACCCACCCACTGATCTCCTGACTCTACCCACCCACTGATCTCCTGACTCTACCCACCCACTGATCTCCTGACTCTACCCACCCACTGATCTCCTGACTCTACCCACCCACTGATCTCCTGACTCTACCCACCCACTGATCTCCTGACTCTACCCACCCACTGATCTCCTGACTCTACCCACC
>QMIH01000824.1:200833-243447 GCA_003987875.1 Clarias batrachus | reverse complement strand
CCATTGATCTCCTCACTCTACCCACCCTCCAGTTGATCTCCTGATTCTACCCATTTGATCTCCTCACTCTACCCACCCTCCGATTGATCTCCTGACTCTACCCACCCACCCATTGATCTTCTCAGTCTACCCACCCTCCGGTTGATCTCCTGACTCTACCCACCATCCCGTTGATCACATGATTCTACCCATTTGATCTCCTGACTCTAATCACCTCCCCACCTATTGATCTCTCAACTCTACCCACCCTCCCATTGACCTCCTGATTCTACCCATTGATCTCCTGACTCTACCCACCTACTCACCAATTGATATCCTGACTCATCTATCTCCTGACTCTACCCACCTACCCCCTCTCCCATAAATTGTCTGACTGCACGTACTTCAGCTGCTTTGACTGTACAGACTTCAGCTGCTTTGAATACGGATGGTGTTATTGAATGTCCTTCTAGCTGTGGCATCCTGCCACATATTTGACAAGAGTAACTGCAGGTGTCCTAGTCATAGGATTTACCTGGTATATCGGGCCAAGACTTTTAATCTGTTTTCAAAGCCTGATGGCATCTTAATTTGGCTTGTAGCACCATAAGAGTATCGGGAACCCTACTTTTGGATGTCTGAGATTCAAGGTTATAGTAATAGTAAACGCTTTCTTCATTTAATTAAGGATGAAACTTTAAGAACACATAATTTAGGCATATACAGTTTATTGCCAAAAGTATTTTCTCGCCTGCTGTCACATGAATATGAACTTGCAAATAACATCCAATTCTTAGTCTATAGGGTTTAATATGATGTTGGCCACTCTTTGCAGCTATAACAGCATTAACGCTTATGGGAAGATTTAGGAGTGTGTTTTTAGGAGACCGCAGTTTTAAGTCTTCAATCACGTGAAATGTCATCACAAGTCTTGCAAAAATGAAATTAGAAGACTTAAGTTTTAATCAGGCCTAGGTGGTAGAATATTCTCAGTGGGTGTTACTTCAGTATTACTCAGTGTAGTAGAATGAGTTGCAGTTCTCAGGGCAGTGAGCGCAGATTTCATATCACGTGCTTGTGTGTGTTTTTTGACCCGTTCTCTTGTTTGTTGGGTTTAGTCCTGTCTCAGTCCCGGCTCTGACATTTAATTGTTGCTCTTTTGTGTTCACCTTAGTTTAGTTAGTTTAGATATTTATTCTGTTTTCTTACCACACAATTGCTAAAGCTGTTAAGGTTTTGTTAAGTGTAAGCTTTGATCATAGCCTGTTTCTCCCTCTGCTAATTGTGCTTTTGCTGTTCGCTACACTTTACACTTACAATACATCACCTTCTCTCTCCATCCACGACATATAGAATTTAATTAAATTATTAAATATTTAAAGACATATGGGATGTCTTGTGTATTACTCTATGATGTATATTTGTTTGATACATATTAAAACCCCTATTGTTGTTTTAGAGTTTATGCTTTACTTAGTCTTCATATTTCCAAATTAAAATCATTTCACAGAGACAATATTTCTGGTTTTGGGATTGTTAAACACTTTTCTTGGATACAGCATATTTCCATATGTTTTACATCATAGTGTTAACATTTGCGTTAACATTCTCGAATAGTTCAAATGAAGAAAACTGGTTCTGTGAACATTTTCATTCTGTCACATTCTGACTGTGATTTTGTGCGGTGAGGATTGAAATAGATATTAATTCAAGAATCATTTATGGAAACTAATTTGTAGTTAGAGAGATCATCAACCCTCACGGGTCAGTAACACAGAATAAGTAGTGGAGAAATTTGTTGTTGAGAGCTTTTTTTGAATAGTATTTCTTTAGAAATGAAGCATTTAGCCTGTCTTGACACAGAATTAAAGCTATGATGAAATCTTTGTAAAGTGCTTGATGTCAGGAGTGTGATTTTGAGATCTCAAAGCTAGAGAGTCATGTTTTGCTTATCTACAAATCATGCCTGTGTGGGTTAGTCCTGTTGAAATCGGATTACTTTGTAACATGAATAGCATTCTCATAAATTTGATATGATTAAAAACATATTGTACTGTATATACACACAATAATAAAATAATAATAATAATGCATATTTTCACCACAGAGTATATTATCGACAACAAATTGAGTAATAAGTAGAATCTTGGAAATGTTAACATGTATTTCAGAATTTCTCAGAGTTTCCTTTGTTCCTTTCTTGCTTTAATGATAATGCACATTTCAAGTTTTTGAAAAACCTGATGATCCGTTTTAGATTCTACTTGATGTCAACTACATGCCAAAGCAGTGCTTAGATTCAAACTCGCCTCCAGTTTCCTCATTGGCAAATGGTTGCATGTATAAAAATATGGTTGGATCAAACCTGGAACATTAGTACAATTAACTGTGGCAGCTATTTCTATATGACCGACTTTGATCCAGTCATAATCATTGGCATTGTCATGACTTAAGGAATCATGAAATGCCGATTTTATGATCGGCATTTAAATGTTTGTGGAGAGATTGCAAAATTTGGCCTGCAGCACAAACATACCTACCCAAAAAGCTGGTGTGTCCACATGCTCTTTGTTTAATTTGGACATTGAACAGTTCTACAGGTTGCTACACAGTCAGTGCTTGGACCCATACTGACCCCAGCTTTGCAAAAGAATACAGATACAGCTGATAATTGTAACAGTTTATGGGACCAAGTCCTAGATGGAGTGGGATGACGTGTATAGATAGCTGCAGGCAAATTTGAACTGTAGTTAAAAATGTGCAGAATGCTTGATCTCTGTGCTACCCCAAAACTAGAGATTGATATTTTATTCTGTGTGTGTGTATGTGTTTGCATATGATTTCTTTCAAAATGGGTCACCTTGTTGCATAACCAGCACTTGAATGAGAATTTAAATGGATTGCACAAATGTGTGTGGGTGGGTGGGGGGGTGGTTGGTGGATTATATATGTGACCAAAATTCATGCGAAAGCTTTTATGAAATTATGGACGAATCAGTCTAGTTTATTATCATTTTTTATGGTTATTTAGATTATTTAGTATTTATTCAAGGTAAAAGTGCTTTGACGTCTACCACTGTGTCTTTTTTTTCTTTTAATCTCTGAAATGGTCTCATAAGTCAATAATGTTATCTTCTTGAGACAGCAATGTTACAGGAAAAGTGTTATGTAAGAACATCTGTTTTAAACTTCATTAACAATAACAGTAATAATGCATTATTGCAGACTCAGGATATGTCTCAGGCATGGCATATTTCGGATAGAAATGCCACTGGAGACTCCATTTCAAACTTCATTTCAAAAATCATTACAAAGATCTCTCATATGTTTTTGCCTTGTTTCATTAAAATATTGTCATGTATGATTATGAGGCATGTGTACATATACTGTTGCTATGGAAACATATTTGTACGATTACATTGTTAGTAAATTCTTAAAAAATTATTCAGTTACAGCTGGACCTTAAACATTTTCTGATTTGATAATTAAGCATCTCTCTGGTATAAATGCGTCCAGCATGGCCATTTGTGCTAGGCTTTCATCAGAGAGATGTAAGCTGAGAGCGGAGACTGTGGGATGGACCAGAACGAAAGGGACTGGGGTTGCTGAAAGGAAGAAAGGAATCATTGTTGTTCTCTGGCCCATGCGCTGATGAATAACGGTGGCCTGCATAAATGCTCCATCCTCCAATATGTTCAGTCCTCAAATCACCACTCAACACACACACTGTGGATTCTCCAGGCTGTTTGTGTTTGCGTGAAGGAAATGCACGTAATATTGTAAGGTTTAAAAAAAGTACTTGTCAGCACTTGTATTATTGATCTACTGACCACTGATGTAATGTGCTAACATTAAGGACATGACTTCTAACCTGACACATATACATGACAAAGAACATCATATATAACATACTAAGTATGTGATGTCATCCTGAGCCACAAAACCAACTTAATTTAATTTACTTCAATATTTACTTGTGTACAAAGTTGCATTCATTTTGGGCCAAGATCCTGCCTTGATAACTGGAGACTCTTGCAACTCCTTGAAGTCTTCATTAAGGGAAGGATCGTGGTGGTGAATTCCTGAGTGAGAAAGATTCCTCATGTTATTCATTCAATATTGTCATTCAAGTCATTTAATATGTTCAGGTCATAAGGTGACTTCATTTTATTGCCACACACAACGTTAGACATGACCAACTGAAGCAACCTCAGATCATAACCCTGCCTCCAGAGGCTTGTACAGTGGTCACTATGCATCGCTTCATGCACTTACATTTTTTCCCTAGAAACACCAATCACTGTGCAACAAGTTCTATCTGGATTAATTAGACCACATGACCTTTTTAAATGTTTCCAATTTTGATGCTGTCTAGCAATTTGACACTCTTTTTTTTCTTGATGTCATTTTCTTATGACCACACAGCTATTTAGTCCCAATTCTGTTCTTATCACATGTTCTTACTTTCACTATACAGTGGAACCTCGGAACACACACACACACACACACACACACACAGCGCATGGAAACACTTATCTGTCTGGATTTATTTGTACTTTTTTTAAATGTAAAGTGCAGATTAATTTGTTTTATTTTCATTTTATAGATTGTATTAATTATTTTTATTTATTTATTTTTTCAGCTGTGGAATGAATAATTTGAGTTTTCATTATTTCTTATGGGAAATGATGATTTGGTTTACAAGTGTTTTTGGAACACGAGCCCACTTCCGGAACGAATTATGCTCATAATCCAAGGTTCCACTGTACTGTAGATTTCTTCTATCAGTGTTTTACAGTACAACTTCACCACGTGTCACATCTCTCTGTCTCTGATCATGGCAATGCATAATTTCTTTCTGACTGGATTTCCTTTAGAAGTTTAGAATTATCCTTCAAGATTTTAGTGGCATGTTTCACAGATCTTAACTCTTAGACTCCAAGTAGTGCAAAAGGAAAGCGTTCACCCTGTCATTTGGAGATCAGTTAAAAATGATGTGATTGTCATGTACTGGTGTCAGCTTTGTCGGAGGAAGCATGTGATAAAGCTTCAGTTTCATTATCAGTTTGATTTTATTTGTACAAACAAGCTGTAACCGGTACCTTGGAAAAAGTCCTGTGACCTAGTGCAGTTTTGTTAAATTTTTAAGTAGGTTAATGTTCATTTTTTATTATATACTAAACGATAGAATTATTATTTATGTAGATACTGTTAATTATATAATTAAAGTGTATCTGTGCATCTTTATCCTTAACCCTTGATCCAAAAACAATTTCTTGAATTCGGTTGAAAAATATAAACCTTATATTGCTTTTAATTTGTTTGCTTGTTTAGAGAAGCTTTAAATGATTTTGAAAGCAGCTGGTCAATGAGGATGCAGCACTGTTATAGTCGCCCACACAGGAGACTTGTATCAGAAGTACGAACCAAAAACTGAGAATGTGAAGCTGAAAAAACTTATCGATAACAGAGAATGATGCCATTTTTTAATGTATTTAAGATTAGGTTAGATTTTCTTGGTTTGCATTTCACTGCATATCGTACTGTGTATGACCGTGTATGTAACAAATAAAATTAGAATTTGATTTGAAAAGAGACTTTTTTGTTTAAAACAGACAATGTAATTTTCTTCATCAGCAGCTTAGAGCAGTTCCTTATATTGCAGACTTGTATTACTGCACTTGTTCTAATTCACTAGAACAACGTGACTTGTTTGACCCTAACTAAACGGATAAAAAAATGTGTAACTGTTGATATAGTGAAGTATCTTGTTTCATTTTGAAAGGTGACTTCAGTTCCAGCTCTCTCTAACACTTGAAGGTAGAGCTGTGACATTAAGTTTTGGAGCACATGAGAGTTTTCTTTCTTTCTTTAAAAAAAAGAGAAAGGAGAGGGCTGTGTACACAAATTAATACGTCTACATGGATTTTGTACACCACATTAGTGGCGTAACAGAACGGAGATGATGCGTGAACCGCAAGGATTGCTCCTCACGGTTCAGCACGCATATGAACCGTGAATTAATTGCAAAGTTTAAGAGTCAATATGGTGAAAAAAATATTTTACTGCAATTAATCTGTGCCAGTTTTTTGCATGTGTGCAAATTAGATTTTCATTTCTTGAAACTCTCTCTCTCTCTTGAGCTTTCTTTGAGCTCGCCAGGGTTGCCAGATCCCTCCCTAGACAGTGCTGAAACACTCGCCCACATACATCTGAAGTAATGTAGAACTCATACTGTAGCCCAATTACATATGCACATACTTTTTAATTTCAGCCTAATTTATTATTACAAAGATGATCAGGCAGAGCAAATATTGTAATTTTTTTATTCATTGTTGTTCAAAGAAAGGTCAGTACATTCTTCTTTTGAGTAGTAGTGAATAAAATAACCTGTGTGTACATCATCAAAGGGGGAAAATGAGTCATGAGTTTATTTAAACATTGGTCAACTTGTATGATGTTTTCACGAGTTTAAAGTGTTCTTTAAGCTCTATATAGGTAATAAATACAGTGTTTACCACAAATAGAGTATGCTTGGGTGGGGCATCAAGTATAAAAACTGCTATCCAAGTATATTTTTCCTCCCTTTTTGTCAGGGAGAAAGAAGCAATCTATGATCGATTAACCAGAAATAGACAATTCCTTCTTGCGCTACTGCTCCTCTACCTGTTTATTCTTGTGTACTGAGAGGCAGTGTTATGGGTCTAGCTGGTGGTAGTGGCTAGACCGGCTGATGGTGTGGTTGCCGTGGACATGAGGGGTAGGCATGAAGGCAGAGGGGTTGTTGAACAGAAATAGTCTTTATTAACAAAACTCAAAACAGACACAAACAAACAAAGGAACCAAAACAACAAACGTAAACTAAAACTAGGGCTCAGGAAAAACACAGGAACAGGAAAGGATCGGAACACAGGGAACCAGGAGCTGACACAGTGAACCGACAGAAGGAAACATGGAGCTGGAGCTAACTAAAGACACATAGGGGAACAGGGGACTGGAGAGACAGGGCTAGACAGGAGACAGGACCAGGGGCAACAGAGACTAGAGACCAGATGGGTTAGTGGTTAGTGAGGTTAGTAGCTACATGGAATACTGGCTGTAGGGAATGATGACCTAACCAAGTTAGTATCTAAACTGGATTAGTGGCTAACCGGGTTAGTACTGAACTAGGGGACCAGAACTGGAACACAAAACAAGGCACACATGAGGCTATAGCAAACTAGCGACAAGAACCACTAGCAGTCAATTCCACTAGAGGCTAGCCTACTGGAGGCTAACCCTACTAGGGGCTAACCCTACTAGCAGTCAAGGCCTACTAGTGGCTAACCCTGCTAGCGGCTAAGCCCTCATGTGGCTACACATACAAGGGAATCTTTAAACACAGAACTAAACAAGAAGACTGACACTGGGAAGACAGAACAGTACTTACACTATACAGCCTAGCTAAACATGAACAGAGCAGCTCCATGAATCCACAAGAACAAGGAACATACAGAAAACAAACAATAGAGCCCTCTAGAAAAACCAAGGTAAAACAATATAACTAAAATATAAACTCAAAGAAACAATCAAAAAGGAATGCCCACATGACGGTAATACAAACAACAAAACATACCAACAAATAATGCTCGACCCAGTTTCCCAGAACAAACTGCTATTTATAAGATGTTTAATGAGCCACCTCAATTCAGGTGAGCACTCTTGCTCTTGCCTTATGGGAAACTGAGTCGACCAACAAAAACTACAGACAGACAGACATGAACAGTGACCTCTAGTGGAGGTTCCAAACAGGCAGTAAATGCTGCGGGCGCTAGCTGCTTTAAAAGGAATAAGAAGGGCGTACTGACATTTGCGCATAGAATAGAATAGAATAGAATAGAATCTTTATTGTCATTGGAATATGTGGCATGTTCAATGAAATTAGGTGGTTTACACATATTACACAAGATACACAAGTTACACTTTACACATTTTTATACTTTACATAAATTACCAGAATCAGGTACGCATATTACACCAAATTGTTACACATATTGCACAAATATTTACTCATATTGCCCAAAAAGTTACATGTATTGCACTTTTGTCCATATTGCATGCTCTGCAGAGAAACACAGTCTCGCACAGTGAACCGGCTCCTCAAAATGAAACCTTAAAACTCAGCAGCACAGATCAGTGCATGCAACACACCAATGCCGAATGCACAATCCTTACACCTATATATTTATTAAAACATTGTAATGGCAAAGAAAAAAGTTCTAGTTTTTAAGGGCTACATGTGCTGACAAACATTGCCATCTTTGTATGCCGAAGAGTGCTCTCTTCCCATATGGTTGGATGGAATGGAGTGTCTGTAGGTCTGAAATGTGAAATTAATAGAAATATCAAATAAATCTAAATACAGTGGAACCTCGGATTGCGAGTAACGTGGTTTACGAGTGTTCCTCAAACCAAGCAAAGATTAAAAAAAAAAAAATTTTAATCGGAAACCGAGCAAGTATTAGTTTACGAGCGCTGAGTATCATGTATCACGCATGCGACTCTTATTTTGACACCGAGCGTCGGTGTCGTCCCCTAACCCCCCCTCCCCCCCGGCTTCGCAAACACACAAACTCTGCTCGTCTTATATCCGCGCGTGTGCGCGCGTAATTTGACACCGACACACACACACACACAGACAGATGGTCTTTTGCCTTTTCACCCTCTCCCCGGCACAAACACACAGAAACTCTTTTCAAAGGTAAGGTGCTGGTTCATTTTTTTTTTTTTTTTTTTTTATAGCAGTGATTCCATTAGTCTCGGTCACGCGAGTGTGAGGAGAAGTTTATTTTCCCTGTTAAAACGGTGTTTCCGTGTTTGTGTGTGTCCGTTTGTTGTGAAACTTAAGTGATTCTGTTAGTATGCCCTCATGCCAGTCTTGCTTTTTTTCCCGTGAAAATGGTGTTTCCGCTGTGTTTATGCGTTTGTTGTGAAACTTAAAAAGTGAGTCNTTTTTTTTTTTTTTTTTTTTTTACTTTACAGCAGAGTTTCCCTTAGTATGCGCTTATGCCAGTGTCAGAGATTTATATTTTCCCTGTTAAAACGGTGTTTCCGTGTTTGTGTGTGTCCGTTTGTTGTGAAACTTAAGTGATTCTGTTAGTATGCCCTCATGCCAGTCTTGCTTTTTTTCCCGTGAAAATGGTGTTTCCGCTGTGTTTATGCGTTTGTTGTGAAACTTAAAAAGTGAGTCCGTTAATATGCGCTCATGCCAGTCTCTGAGAGATTTCTTTTTTTCCTGTTAAAACAGTGTTTCCGTTGTGTGTGTGTGTATGTGTGTGTGTGTGTGTGTGTTGTGAATCTTAAAAAGCGAGGTGGGGAGAGGGAGGAGGAGTGTTACTGTGTAAAACGAGGCGAGGGAAGGGGCTAATTCCACACACACACACACAGACACACACAACGCCTGCGCGCACCAACGGAAACACTTATCTGTCAGGATGTATTTGTACTTTTTTTGTAAAGGTAAAGTGAGGATTATTTTGTTTTATTTTCATTTTATAGATTGTATTAATATTTTTTATTCATTTATTTTTTGGGGCTGTGGAACGAATAATTATAGGTTGTATTAATATTTTTTATGCATTTATTTTTTGGGGCTGTGGAACGAATAATTATAGATTGTATTAATATTTTTTATGCATTTATTTTTTTGGGGCTGTGGAACGAATAATTTGAGTTTTCATTATTTCTTGTGGGTAATGATGATTTGGTTTATGAGTGTTTTGGAACACGAGCCCACTTCCGGAACGAATTATGCTTGTAATCCAAGGTTCCACTGTATTACAGTGTTGAGCCTTAAAGTTCATATGTATTTGTTGTGTGTAGTAGACCACTTTTAGCGCAAGTATAATTCAAGACTGTGGGAAACACTGAATTGGAAAGCAACATTATACTTTGTGATGCTTTGCAGCCATAAAACATGCAGTTTTTACTGTAAGTGTATTTATTTTTTATTCTTCTTGAAGCATTCACATTCTGTGATATAGTGGATATGTTGAATTGTAATTCAAATTATGTATAAGTAAGTGTATTAGACTTGGTATAAGGATGAATAGACAATATGAGGTAAGGCAATCAAAAGATTTCAGTCACATTTACTAATTCATTCACATTTTTCCTGACTTTTCCCTACATTTAGTAGGGGTCTTGTATAAATAGTTTAAAAGTTTTCCTGATATTGCTGCATGCACACTTCGGGATCTCCTCCACTTGTAACTTGGTTATATATGATGGAGTTAAAGTCCATAGTTGCACACACACCCTGTTGAGGTTTGTGTTTTTTCGAGGAGAACTCAAGCATATTTAATGATGTAATATCCATTAGGGGTTCTACAGAAGCAGGCTGAACCGCAGCCCCGCGTGTCCGTCTCTGGTATTCAGTGAGTGAATGAACGCAGCAGGGGTCCGCCCTCTCTCTTTCAGTTTTCTCTCTTTCACATTTCAGGGTCACTTCAGACCGAATTAACCAGTAACATGAGGCCCCTTGTGTGCCATCACCATGGCAACCCCTGTCCCTGAAAAAAGGCTCTGCCAGTGTGTGTGTGTGTGTGTGTGTGTGTGTGTTTGGGGCAGGTGTTCTGTGTGTGTATATGTGCATAAGAGGCAAAACAGGCTCAAAAAACAGATGCTTAAGAAGATCTTTCATTTAGGAAATGTCAAAGTTAAAGAGTGTGTAAGGATGATGAGAACAGTGAGAGAGAGAGTGAGAGAGAAATTGAGCAGTAAGAGAAGTGTAAGAAAGTTAAAGAGAGAGGGGAGGATTGATTGATGGATGGAATAGATACGAACAGAGTTGGCTTGTGGCATGCTTCTCTCATGCTGTTTTATCTAATCATAACGAATTAGCTTTTCCACTCAGAATAATTTTTTGCACTTCTTCACCTCTCTCTCTCTTTTTTGATTAGCATGGATGAGATTCACAATAGACTTGAAATTGGAATTGTTCAGACTGCAGGTTCATCTTCTGAGACGCGTGCTCTTGCATCAGTGTGGCTGAAAACCCTCAGAGGAAATACTCATCACGTTAGTCAGTACACACGACTCACAGGTGGCGTACGATCGACCGGTTTCTCTGTGAGGGCATTGCAAAGGGCAGGACTTTGACACTTGCTTAGGATTCCCGATCAGAACATGAACCTCGCCGTATTTCCTACTTTTGAGTAGGAATTCACAAACTTCAGTGTGTCTGGGTCATTTTTACATATTATTGAGATTCAGTTTGACTTGACATTTTTGTAGAGTGCGATTTGAAGGCTTTCACATCAAAACATTAACATTAACGCCACCCAGGTTTTTGGGTACTCTTTGTGCTGCCCGGATGCACCAGACAAAAAACGTCCGATCCATTGAGGCCCCACCCTACAGTCTACAGCACAAGACACCACAGCGTACCCCCAGGGGCCACAATGGATCAGACTTCAGATGTCCCCACGTGCATGGCAGAGCATTGGGTGCCCGTGATCCTATATATATCTATAACAGGTGATCAATGTTGTTTGCACCACCAGTCAGTAGTCATAATGTTATGGCAGATCGCTGTACGTTTTCTCTTTATGAATTTCATTCAAGTGTAATTTAAATGAGATTTTCAGTGTAAATTTAATTTCTAGTGAAAAATATTATTATACTGTAAATGTACTGTGTACAGTTCTGTGTGTGACAAATAATATAATAGTATTCAAATGTTTATTACTTACTAAATGATTCATCATGTGTGACTGCAGTCAGTTTTATGTTTCATGCCAGTTCGTGATTTGAAGCAAAGAACAGAATCTTAAACGCTCGAAGCCTCTTTAAAGTGCATAAATATTTGTTACAACATTTATCCTGGTGGTTATTTAGCTTAAGTAATTCTTTATTAAAAAAAAGAAAGCCAGTATTACTACACACACTACATACTCTATTATTCCAACTGATTGTTAAGCAAATATGGAGCTACAGTGCTGAAACAGCTTTATTATTAAGCATGTTTGCTTGCTGTTTCCAAGAGGCTGATGTTTGCTAAGTGGGCGATTGCTGTTTGTCTACAACAAAGCCTGGTCTGTTTCCGTTAAAAGTTCCGTCGTAGCACAATTGTAATTTCCTAGTTTCGTTTTTACAAGGTGTAACGTCATTTATTTTGAAATCCTAAATTTCTGCCAGTCACACGGGGTCGTTTGCTTACTGCCCTTGAGTACTGATAATTATCCTCACGTCCTAATAGCACTTTAATATATGCAGGAACTTGGGACTCATACATGCACAAAGAGCTTGTCACCTCAGAAAGCCAAAATCGATAGTTTCGAGAGCTTCAGTGTGCTCAGGACTCATCAGCTTCCCACCGTTTTCAAAGAAGACGTGTACATGTTAAACAAAGCGCATCTGAGTGAAAGTCAGGTGGACATTCTGACCAGGCAGACTGTGAATGCTGTCACATGTCCCATTCAGGGTGAAGATATATTATATTACTAGATGTGCCCGCAACTTAGTTTGCATGGAATTTACAGTAATTGCACGCGCATAATAAAAGATGTACAGCACCATCTGTTGAATTTTGACAAGAACTAATGACTTTTTTAAGGTCAATTTTCTTAAAAAAATTTTTTAGCATATTTTTTTTTATTTAGCATAAATTTCAATAAAACATAGCCTATATGTTAGCTCAAGCTCGACCTGTGAAAACCGCATCCAAAACCTCCAGCACTTGATTTCACTGAGAATGTTTGTATATACGAATATCCATGAACTGATTATTGGCTGTGTGTGTCCATACTCATAATCCTGGTCCTTTCTGTAGAATATCTCTGTTTCTTTGGCTAAAATGAATGATATTTAGTGCTAATTTGTCGTGAGCAGAATGAAAAATCCATGATGTTATAACATTATGTTCCCAAAATCACTTTGCTTATGTCCACTTGTATTACATTTAGGCATTTGGCCAACGCTCTTATCCAGAGTGCTCATTGGATACACTGGGTTTACTAGGTTACTAACTATATACCTTCAGACTGTATATATTACATAAGCTGAGGACCTACGAGCATCTGAAGTCATTTTAGTAACACAATATATTTATGTACTCCATTACTCATGTACGTGTATATACTGTAAACCTCACAGCTCACGTCTCAGACTGCTGCTCTCTGACTCACTCTCTGTCACACTCGCCTCACTACAAGAGCACTCCTCATTGCAAAACACTAGCTTTGAACTTTGTTTTTTTTTTCCTAAAGTGGCCATAGAACTGAGTCTCCTCTGTGGTGTCAGGAACCCTCACACACATGCACCTGCTGAATCCAGTAAACACTTTATTAGCTTTTAAGCTTTTAAAAATGGTGTAGTTATTGTTAATTAGTTATTATTATTGCAGTTCCTTCATTGCATGAGTATGACCATGCTTGAGTTAAAAAAAAAGACAAATATGTAAATGTAAGGAAAAGCAAAGGCTAAATTCTATAGCAGTAGAGCAAGTGTCAGTGTTTTTCACATGTTTCCCAGCAAGACAAGCATGTGCTATTTTAGTTTTCTGCATATTATGTAAACCAGCTTATGGTTTATGCAGCAGGGATGCGAAATATTTTTGTATTGAATAGTCAATTTTTAAAACTTGTCTGCATGATATTAGCAGTGAAGTCAATTTGATCCTCACATGGTCCTCCAGAATGGTTTGGTAGTCCTTGACAGTGACGGGCACATCTAGAACAAGTATTGTTCAAACCATCGCTGATCCACCCCCATGCTTCACTCTGGGCATGCAACAGACTACGCTTCTTTGGGGCTTCTCCACAACGTAGCTCTGCCGGATGTGGGAAAGACCATGAAGGAGAAGGACTCATCAGAGAACAATACATGTTTCACATTGTCTACAGCCTAAGATTTTCGCTGCTGGAACCACTGAAACCGACGTTTAGCATTGGCACAAGTGACCAAAGGTTTGACTATAGCGGCCCGGCCATGTATGTGTGTATATATCTATTGTATGCTGTACATAACTATTGTATGATCACTATCCAAACTTGTTCTTCCAGTTGTGATAAAAAAACATGCTTTTTTTTTTCTCTGTAAGTCGACGCTGCTGATGAAGTTATGTTTAGGGGAAGGAGGGAAATCCTGGTATCAAAATGAAGCTGAGGGCTCCCTCTTTATTACAGAATCCTCATTTGAATAATCTAAAAATAGTGTTGTGGCAGATTTTTCTAGGGCGATCCTTGTAAAAATATCTTGAACTCGCAAACGGACATGATGGAGTAATAAATGAGCTGCTTGAGACAAATCAGACAGTGAACAATAATGCAATTGAATCAAAGTGAATTGAAAATCCCAATGCCTAAACGAGAGTCTACTTACAGCTCTAAACTACATACTGTAATGTACAATTGCCTGGTGATTCTGTAGGCCTTTATCTTCTAATCGGTATGTACATTCCCACTCCAAACTTTTCAGAATACACTTATATTATTTATTATGATGGTGAATTTCTTATGCAATATTTCCCTGTAATTAAAGATACATTATGAACATTTTGAATGGATCATGAATGAATTAGTCTTATTTATGGTGTGGATAAATTAATGTTTTAAGTGAGCCATTGCAAACCTTACTAAATCCAGTGGCCTGTTCCAACAGCTGTGTCAGTATTTACGTAGGGAACAGCGTTCAAATTCAGGATATGATGATGATGATGCCCTCAGTGTAAAATAAAGACAAGTTGCATTTTAAAGCAATAATATTATTAATTCGTTTCTACTTATGTTTGTATTTTATATTGACCTCTGTACTTTCCAAATGTCTTCATTTGGGAAATGAAAATCTCATTTAAATGCAACTCAGCTCGGAAGATCCACGTTTGCTTGTGTATGCATTTTTAATTGTTTCCTGACATGTTTATGAAAGTGGAAGCGTGTTAAAGATTTAATAATTTTACGCACTTGGACTTGAAAGCTATAATTAATGAAAATTGCATGTCAGTTAAACTGACTATTTGAGTTTGCAGTGTAGTATATTGCTATATTAAAATACAGATATCATATGAAAATCTTATATGCAGATATAATATTTGAGAAAAAAAAATGTGTATTTGCTCCAAGTATTGGGTGTTTATACATGTTTAAACCTACATTATATTTAATCCTGTTAAACCCTGATTATTTTTGTGCTCTGTTAATGTTATGTTTTTGTTTATCCATTTTGTTCCTGTAGAGACCTGTTTAAGATCTTTTTTTTCTTCTTCTTTTTTTTAATCCGGAGTATAAGAGAATATTGGGCTGGGCAGAATATTACATGCCCAAGCACAGTGAGAGTAGAGTGAAGCCTGTTGGCCTACGCCTCTCAAGCATTGCAAATCTTTCTAAAAGTGATCATCTAATCAGTCGGATCAGTGGGCTCATGAGAGCGAGCTTAGTTTTATGGATGGATGGTGGTTGCGATGTTAGACGGAAGGATGAAACGTGATCTCTGTGAGTAAGTTGACAATTAAACCATTAAGTTTGTACTGTGAAACATATCAAGATCTCATCGATTGCATAATAATCAGATTGGGCAAGTTATTTTACACACACTCAATCACTGCTGGTGACATGTGTTGGGGATGTGTCAGTGGCAGTTTCACTCTGTATAAACACGGACACTGGTAGGCTACGTGAATCGACCCAGCAGGAGCCCTAACGTTGAATGAACGTTATAATTTCACCATCAGGACAAGGCTGTCTTTGAGAGATAGAATGTCATTGAACTAATGTTCAATGAATTACTCCAACACAATCTTGCAAACACAACTTAAATTGGACTCTTTATGTGGAACATGAAGTGCTTATGGTGCTTAACATCCATTCACATAACGTCCGATCATATCTACGGTCTCTTAAGTTTATAACAAGGTTTAGAGCAGGTTTGTCTCGCATCTTTATGTGTTGCCTGGTTTCATTTCGTTTCAGAATTACCATGAGGTGCATCTAAACTCTGGTGTCTGCATAATATCCAAAATGCATGACATCTGCTTTCGCAGGACAGATCTCAACGTTAATCGTTTTTGCTATGTTTTCCAATATAATATTCCAGTAAACTGCTGTTTTCTGGAATGTTTTTTTTTTTGTAGAGCTCATTGAGAAAGCGTACGTACGAGGTTCAACAGCATGTCTCCACATGATCCAGTGGTAACCACTTAGCGATCTCGCTGCAGTGACTGGAGTTCGAGTCCTGCTGAAGCCAGCGCTCTAGTATTAATGTTGTTTCGAAGTTGTTTTCGGAACGTTAGGTTATGTGCATTTGTTCAACCTTATTCCATCATTCCAAAAAATAATAATTGGTGCTGTCTGAGCTCGAAAGAAATCAGCCCTGGTCCAGCCTTAGTTGGAGGCATTGCGTTTGTTTTTACAAAACATCAAAAGTACCCATTCTAGGACATTTCCTAACTCAATTTTGTGAGCTTTGACATAAAATGAAACCGACAGGGTGTTTGTAAGACTCGGCACACTTTTGTATGGCCTTCTCAGGACACTTATATAAATGTTTTACCACCAGACCAAGGCTTTATCATCAGCTCTCGTGGGCTTTGGCTGTCATGGCTTGTTCTGTTTAAAAGCACTTCTCCTTGCTTGTTCTCTTCCAGCTTATGAACAGATCAGCTTTGTGCCCCCGCGACGGAAAAGAGCCCGGCTTGGTTCATGTCAGGACCTGACCGGAATAATGAACGCTGCAGTCATCCATCAGAAAATGATTTATTTTTAGGAAGTGACCCAGCGATTAATCAGTGACCTGCGGGTCCGGTCAGGGCCAAAATAAACTCGTTTTAGAGGAAGGAGCCAATTCTGATTACTTAGAAATGAGAATCATCCTCTGTCAGCGCTCCCATTGTTCACGAAAATCATAAACCGTACTATAGTGATTAGAATTTAGCTAATTAAATAATAAAAATTGCTAATAGTGACCTAAAATAGACAGTACCATAAGTCATATTATCGATGGTAATATTATTAATAATAAAAATAATAATTAGAATAGATTCAAATGAATTGACAATTTAGAACTTTTTCTATTAAATTATTGTTAATAGTTTAGAATAATAATTATAATAATAATAGTAATAATGAATAATTTATTTAGAGACCATGTTTTGGCATATTTTCTCCAGTCAGCTGCATAAGTATTGGCACCTATTTTTCCACACAAACAAAAAAAACAAATAAATAAAAAACAATATATATATATATATAAATAAATTGTATTTTATTTTAAATCATGGCAACATTGCTAGCACTTATACATTATTTAAATGAAATAAAAATGTAATTGTGGAAATGTAAAATAATATTTGATTTTATTTCTCAATTCTTTTATTTCAAATACCGGTTCAGCTGAAATCAACTGTGTATGATTTCAATTTTGACGTTTTATACTTGATGAGGAAAAATTGCCAGTTTTATATAGAGCAGTTTTGTACATTCTCGTTATCTGAACATGACTCAATGGTTCAATACGTCTTGCCATTTAGCCCTGAAGTGCATTTCCTTGTTAAAATATCTTTTCTTACTCTTAACCATCATGTTTCTGTCTTATAGTACGAGTTCAAGGCAAAGAGCATTAAGAAGAAGAAAGTGAACATGGTGGTCTCGGTGGACGGCGTAAAAGTGATACTTCGCAAGAAACAGAAGGTAAACGCTCATTTCTTAAAAAGTTAATAATGTTTAATTAAATACATGCTATGACAAAATACAGCAGAAACATGTGCCTTGTTTTATGCTGACGTTTGATTCACACAGAGGAAAGAGTGGACATGGGATGAAAGTAAAATGCTGGTGATGCACGACCCAGTTTACAGGTGAGGCTTCTTCTTATTAAAGTAAATTTGATTAGATTTACATCAACATCAAGAATTACATAATTAAGTTTTACAGCTGTGGGATACATTTCCAGACATACTCGTACACTCATACACTTTATTAGGAAAACCTGCATGTTTATGTAATTATTTAAACGGAAAGGTTACAATAACTTACATACAGTAGCCACTCTTTACAGCGGTGTTGAAAAGAAAAGCATCTCAGAATGCAAACCTTACCAAAACTTTAAGACAGATGAGCAACAACAGCAGAAGGACACGTCAGGTTCTATTCCTGTCAGCTATAAACAGGAGTCTGAGGCTGTAGTGGTCAATGAAACTGGACAGGTGAAGACTGGAAAAAGACCAGGTGTTGTCCAGTTTCAGTCATTCTGTGCCCACTATAGCGACAGGAGTGGAGGGTCATGTGGTCTGCTGTTGTTCTAACTCATTCATATTAAGATGTTGATGTGTTGAGCATTCTGAGATACAGGTTTGTTAAAATCCCTTTGTATAAAAAAAAGTTATTCCATTGAGATCGAGCATTTCTCAAGCATTTCTCTAAACATAAATATTTCTTTTGAGTTATTGTAAGCTGTTTCTGCGTAACTGCCAACTCAGCGGCGTCGTTATGCCAGATTGGCAATCTGTTGATGGCTAAAATTCCAACACATTAACTAATGGGAATGTTATAATGAAGTGAAGCAAATCAGTCCGGCTCTTTATGCTTCTTGATTGAATCTGAAGCAAAATGAAAAAGTGTTAATTAATTCAATTAAGATCCTCAAGATGCACAGTGATGTATTTCCAGATGTATTGTTCTTATGATTACGGTCACACTTGTTATCAGATCAGAGCATAAATATGCTGCATTTTAATATACTCATATTTTTTACATTTTAGTAACAAGTTAAATGTTAAGTTAAAGAATGAAACCAATCTTCTTATTAGTTATCTCTTAATGAACCCTTTGTTTTCACAGAAAAATGTTGGCAAAACAGTTTTTAAACCTTGATAACAATAGTAATTAATTGATAACATCTAATAACTGTTAGTTTTACACTAGAAACAAAGAATATTGCCTTTAGCAGGTTTGGAAAAAGATTTGAAATTCTTCCCAGAGGATAAAACACTATAGTAAATATTGTAAAAGTGTTTACGAACCTTATTTTAGTAAAATTACTATAGTAAACTACAGTAAACATTACAGTTTATTACAGCATGTACAGTAGTGATTACTATTATAAATTTATATTTAGATTAGAACTTATATTGATTATATTGATTAAATTTAATGTAGAGAATTGAATATACAGTATGTAGATTACTTACTATATGATCTATAGCAAATACTAGTGCAGCATCTTGTCAGCAACTGTCAATACTACAGTTTTCTTGTGACTGTAGTAAATACTATAGTAAATACTATGGTTTAGTACAGCATCTTGTTAATGATTATAGTAAATACTACAGTTTTCTTGTGAATGTAGTAATTATTATAGTAATTAGTACAGCATCTGGTTAAGTATTATAGTAAATACTACAGTTTACTAGAGAATGTAGTAATTACTATAGTAAGTACTATGGTTTAGTACACCGTGTAGTAATTACTATAGTAAATACTATGGTTTATAACAGCATCTGGTCAATTACTATAGCAAATACTACAGTTTACTACAAGGTGAAGTGGATACTACAGTTTTCTACAGCATACTATAGTAAACTACAGTGATTATTTTTCTTAGGGGCTGCAGTAACAAAAAAATCGATCCGATTACATATTGCAACACTTCTTTTAAAAATAATTTTTATTTTATTCATTTTTAATTTATTTTGTATGCCTGCATTTGAGGTGACAAAATGTTACCGTTCCTCTATAATCCTGTTGCTGGCGCACTCTAAGCTGTTCACACACTGGCGGGCAGCACAGCATCCTGTGTGGAAAGAACAAATGATTTGCTGCATTTCTTTAGAATTGTAACAACAACTGAGAAAATTAAGTAAAATCGAAGCAGGCTATTGATAAAATTGTGATGCTTAATAAAAAAACGTATCGTGATATTGTCTTCTACGACTCCTGGTGAGTCTCATCCCACTCTAGTGATTACTATAGTAATCTATAGCATTGTTTTTCTTTGAATTTAAGTAAAGAATAAATAAAATATTTTATTTAAAAAAAAGGTAAATATTGGTTATTATGATCTGAATTTAAACTTCTGCAAAATATACAAACACACTTACGAACACAACCAAGCAATTAGCAAAAAAGAGCGTTCAACGCTCCATTACAGGAAGAAGCTCAGTGCTGTTTATTCACCAATTATTTATTAATTATTTGCAATATTAATGAACTAATATAGTAGTAAGATAATGTATGTAGGTTACTTACAAATTGCTATTATTATTATTATTATTATTATTATTATTAAGTAACATTATTATAACATTGTCCTAGATAACAATGAATAGTGTGTGATATTAAAGCCAGGTTTCATTGTTATTTTGTGCTGTAAAGTGATTCACCGTGGTTCACTTGTTCCCTTTACTGCTCACAGTTCCCTTTAAACTGAATCGTTTCACTTCTTATGGTGTGGAATCTTGCGCAAGATTGCTGAATTCTCTGTGCAGTCCATCTCACAGGGAACTACTGGCCAGTAGGAACACAAGAAATGACTTTTCCTCACTCCCTCATTTAAAACCCTCTACATCAAATGCAATAATATAAAGACTGAGTCTCAAGTCTTTATAATCTAAATATAAAAACCTTCCTCAGGTACAGTCGTCCCAGGAAGGTTCGGATAGCGTTCGGTCATCATTATCAGATGGTGCTAGCAAAGCACAGCCAAGTTTCTTGTACTCAGAAATCCAGCTTAAATCAGAGTGGCTACTATGAGTCCATGTAACATACATTATAAAAAGGATTACATGTTGGCTCCTAAAAACTTGATTTGGTTCCTAAATATTTGGGGTTTAGTCCTAAACATATGAATTTTGGTCTTAAGTTGGTCTAAAGACTTATGTTTATCTGGAGCACTGTTTTAAATAAAAATGCTCTCATTAGATAAAAATGGAAGTAAGTAAAATGTATGTGTTAGCGTATACATAAAAAAATAAATGTGGGGTCATTTCATTCCTTAGCACTACTGCCAAGTAAACTTGGCATTCTTCTATAAATACTGTGGATCAATGTGGCCTCAGTACTTCTGCTATAAAGCTTTTCCGGTGTAGATGCCAAAAGCCAGAGTGCTTTAGTGCACATCTTGTGCTTTTATGTGTTTGTCATTTGTTAAATTAAGGCATATATTACACTTAGACTTCTTAGTACTCAAAACATGAATCTTTAGGATCACCAAATGCTTGATCTTTTTAAAATTTCAAAACATAGAGGTTAAAAGCAAAAAAAAAAAAAGATTTTCTGCATTGGTACAAACAATCCTAACAGTCTTTTTCGTCCCTCTTTCCTCTTAGGATTTTCTATGTGTCCCATGACTCTCAAGATTTAAAGATTTTTAGTTATATTGCCCGAGATGGTTCAAGCAACACCTTCAGATGCAACGTCTTCAAGTCCAAAAAGAAGGTATTCAACCATGTAATCATTTTTTCTTTAACTAAATGGAGAATGATTAGAACAGTGTACTAGGTGGAGGAGAAGCCTGAGTATTAGTGCTTGCGTTCCCACGAGTTAAGAGCTTGCATAACAAAAGAGTCGAAGCTCATGTATGTATCAGATCTAGTTCTGGAGAAATTAAAGCCTGATTTCTGTGCAAGAACTGTGTATTAGATGACATCACCTTTATAAGACGGGGCCAGCGAACGATCTTTAATAGATATTGAGTGGATATTACTGCCAGAATGATCCCTTGGAGTTTAGGCGAAAAAAAGGAAGGTTTGTTAAACTGGGAGATCAAATGGTGAAATATGAGCTTTATAGGACTTGTGCGTTTCTGGGTGGTAGGGGTAAGCCCGCAGAGGAGCCTGTTGCCTACAGAGTTTCTGTAACAAGATCAGGGTGTAAACTTTTTGAAGTAGTCCATGCTCAACTGCGATCTATTATACAGTCCAAAAGAATGAAACATCGAGCTGGGGGGAAGGGTGAGTAAAGAGGGAAGGTTGAGCGAGGGAGGGGTTGGATGAATGAAAGAGGTTGATTGAGATTGCTAAAGAGAGGAATAATGGTATGTCTAAAGGAGGGGTTAGAATGAGTGGTAAAGGGGTTAAATGAATGCGAGATTGCTGTGACTAGGATGAGTAAAGCAGATGAGATGAGCGAGGGAGAAATGGGAATAAGGGATTGAAAGTCTGAGAAAATCTGAAACTAGATCGGGATTAATGAAGTTTAAGGGATTGAGTAGAACGATGAATAAGGTGGAGGAGGAATGAGGGAAGTGGATAGCATGTAGAGAGGAAGGATTTGGGATGAGTGAAAAAAGGAATTATGGAGGCATGGGTTTGGGAGAATTGGTGGAGGGTTGATGAAGGAGGTTGATTTAGGTGAACAGGGGAAGAGCATGAATGAAAAGGGATTGGATCAGGGGGATAAAGGAAATGATGTTGCAAGGATTGAGTGAAAGATGGAAGAAAGCAGTGTTTCCCACAGGTCTGAAGTATACAGGAGGTGGCAGCCAGCGGAGCGGGCCGGCACAAAAGTGGTCTACTACATACAGCAAACAATAAATTACCTTCAGGTAGAAGATATAGGGTACCCATAGCAACAAGGAATGTTTTCAAGAATTCTTTTATACCGTTTGCTATTAATTTATTAAACAAATAAAATGTGTTTCTTTGGCCGGTTGTATATTATGTAAGTGCGTGTTGCTAACAATTGTTTGTTATTTTATAGGTGCTGAAATTGTGGTTTAATATTATTGGCTCTGTATGTTTTTAGTATATTAAGGTGTCCTGACCCATGATGCGGGGGCTTTATGTGTTTGCTTTATGTTTTTGTTTTTGATGTGTTTCTCTTTATGTGTTGTGTGATGTTAGTCTGAGGCCAAAGACAAATTTCCACATGTGTGGACAATAAAGATTTCTAATCTAAATATATGTAATGTTTACCGCAATATTTTTAGATATTTCGATTAATTTCACATTTCAGAGCTCAAACCTACAAACCCATCCTCCATCTACACATATGTGAAGAGTAAAAATTAAGGACTAAACACTCTTTTGAGTATAAAGATAGTACTGTTTGTCAGAGCATGTAGTCCTTATGCATTTTAGCTTTTTTTTGTTTGTTTTGCATTAATAAATATAAACGATCGCTCAAAACTTTAGGAACACTTTCTAACTCCGTGGTCGTTCATGATTTTTATTTCCTTCGACATTGTAAACCGATGCTGAAGGCGTCCAAAATATGCAATAATCTCCTCTCAATATCAATATCAAACAGTTGATATTGAGATGTATCTGCTGCTCATGATCTGTAATGCCTTCACGACGGCTCTAATCCGAGGTGCTGATTGTTAATTGGTGATTTCTGAGGCAGTTTCATCATGGTGCTTCATGGATTTTGCAAAAACTATTCCAGAAAAACAGACCTCCATGTCTTATAATAACAACTGGCTGTTGTAATTACCTAATTCCATATGCGTTATTTCCCAGTTTTGAAATCCCCAGTATTGATGTAAAATGCAGAAAACACATACAAAGAAATTTGCAAGTGATCCCAAACTTCTGAGTGGTAGTGTATATGGGGTCAGGATTGTGCAGTGTAGAGTTATCCTTAGATATATGCTTTATATGCTTTTTTAGCACGACCTAGACAATATGATGACGTACTGAATTTAATTTAATTTTAACCAAAAAATAAAAAAAGAGATGACTAATGTTTCTGTTGTTTTAGGTTGGATCTGTGACCAAATACTAGTAGTGGTAGTAATAATAATAACAATAATAATTTCTGTATTTTTTGTCACCCATTCTTGTTTTTTTTTTAAGAATTTAAAATTCTTATTCTGCTAGAGAGAGAGAATCCGTTACTAAGTAATAGATTGTACATCGTTCTCCCAAACAAATTTCCAAAAAGGATCGACAAATATACTTGAACAGCCGTCAAAATACTTGGGCAGCTCGCCCAATTATACTCCATCTATATTCTATTCTATATCTATAGAAAACCCTGGAAAGGATGATGAAAGGATGGGTTTGGATGAATGAGAGGTGTTCATTGTGGTGAACAGAGAGGTATGAAAGGATTTGTTTAATGTATATGTGACTCTTGTCTCTCAGAGTCAGGCTATGCGTATAGTGAGGACAGTCGGTCAGGCCTTTGAGGTGTGCCACAAGCTGAGCCTGCAGACTGCGGAAGGACAGATGGACAAACAGATGGATAGACTTGCACTCGGAGAGAGTGGAAAATCTGACGAGGAGACACCCAGTGAAGGTGAGACAGAAACATCACCACATTGGTCTAATTTATTATCGGTCTGCACTTTATTAGGGACATCACCATCTGGTCATTCATGCAATTATTTAACCAGCACTTGGCATAAACTCACGCCGACACAAAGCAAGAGCTTTAATAAATGATCATGCTAACATCAGACTGAGTAAAATGAATTAAAAGTGAACCTAAAATTATACTCGCTGTGTTTTAAACCTGGTGTAAGCGTGCATAATAGGTGGCTTGGAGACTAATTCACTCACAGAGTTTGGAGAAAAAGGCAGATCAAAAGCAAATCACATCACATGCTAATTTTGATAATGTAACACCATAAAAAAAGTTTATATTGTAATCCTTATGTGTGCAGGATTTCCTAATAAAGTGAATGGTGTAGTAGATGTTTGACTGTAAAGTTGACACAAACTCAGCCCGGTTTGCTTTTTAAGAGGTCACACCATATTATATACAGAATTAATTTGGAAGCTTTAGATTGACTTTAATTTTGAATTAAAGTTTAGAAGCATTGCAGGGAATGTTTTTACAACATTTGGCAACAAAATGTCATACTTGACTGATGATTAAAACAGATTTTGACTTGTACCTAGACATACAGTGCCTTCCACTGTTGCTGCATCCAGTTTTTTGAATCAGAGACATCAGTTTATTTTGACTTGTGCTCTGTCTGTCTGTCTGTCTGTCTGTCTGCGCCATTTATGTTCTCTTATCACTTTTATAGTTTGGTTTGTGTCTTCGGTTTTACATTAATGGTGTCGAATTTATAGATTCCGCCCTGAAAAATGTGTACATCAACTATAAGACACAGACTTTTAAGCTGCTCTGCTAGACTGGGATTGTATATTGACTGTAATTGAATCATTGAATCTTTTGTGGAACTTTCTATTGCAGAATAATGTCATCAAGAGTTCTAATGAGTTCTGCCTTTATAATTAGGCCTAGCACTACTCAATACAAATGTGGACTGTGTTATTTATTTATTTATGTATTTATTTTTATGATCACTAATGAACTTTTAAGCTTCAGTGCGTTCATCGCTAACAACATGATAGCTCACTCAGCTGCCAGAAAACCAAATTATAGTAGTATAATTGCATAAAACACCACTAGCATGAAAACACCCAGCAGGCTCAGCTGCTATCTTGCTTTATCTTGCTGAATTCTTATGCTCTGGTACTAGCATTTTAAGCTGTACAGCTCAGAATTAGCACATTACATACATTTGTGTTTGGGTGGTTCAGCCAAAGCTGATGAAAATCTATCTACTTAGAACAGATTTTATTTCCATATGCATCCGAAAGCAATATCACAGAATTTACAGAATAAAATCCCCTTTAAAGGATTCAAAGCCTTTATCATGGAACGCACTACCAGAGTGTTTAGTTTTACTGAAATTCACATCCTTAAGCGTTTTTAAAACACTCACAGGTTCTTTGCTCACAGGAGAATTATCTAAGTCCATACTGGTTTCAGCCATGTTTTTGTCCCCAGACAGATTGAGATGGAGGTTGTGTGAGAGGCTGTTTGCTGGACTGGTTCTAAAAAGAAGTCCAAGTAAACACACAGCGCTATTGTCCATAACAGACTTAAAAAAAAAAAAAAAGTTTAAAAACATAAATATAGTTTCACACACCCATCATACACTGGGTAATTCTGAAAGCACTACATCAGCCTGCAGTCTTTGGACTGTGGAAGGAAACTGGAATACACAGATGAAACCCACCAGTCTCTCACAAACTAGGTTTTGAACCCCCAGCCCTGGAAGTGGGATGTGCCCCCAAGACACCATGTGTGGCCATTACAGTTATTTGTTCGTGCACCTTTAAATGCAGGGAATCCCCGTAATCATCCACGTTAAGCCCAATCCCTCTTGAAGACCAGAAATTATATCCGATGAGTCAAGAGACACTATGAGGGTAGAATTCTACCACTGGTAGAGTTGCTAATGTTGAAAGAAGACTCATTGCCTTTATCCAAATTAGACATGTCAGCTGATTATGTGGCTTTTTTAGTGCGTGTCATTTTAGATATTTTGAGTGGAAACCTTTTTCTGCCGTAATTAGACTCAATGTCTTTAGTGACATCAGTATTTATTTCAGGAAATGTTTGTTTTCATCAAGTTTGTTACGAATTGAAAAAAATGGACTGATAAGGAAATGATGCATCATTGGCGCTTAAATCCAACTCCGCATACGGCCTTACAACTAAGGAGATTGATACATAATGTTGTTTCTCCCAGGTCATGAGTTGACTGAAGCTGAACACGTCACTGGCATAGACCTGGAGATGAAGTTGCTGCCAGCCAGTGCTTGTGAACACGTCTCTACCGATGTCCTTCAGAGCCTATCAGAGCTCAACATGGTGAAGCCAGGACAAACTCTGCAGGTAAGAACGTCTGGATATTGGTAGACTCTGTAGTCTTTTGTGTTTGAGATTGTACAGGTCGTTGTACAGCTGTCTTACTGTACATTATTTAGTCTGAATTCCTAAACTTGTATTTTCCTTCAGTGTGAGTGAGGCATTTAGCTGACTGCGTTATTCTAAAAGTAGGCGGGTTAAGGTGTGTTTTTGTGGTATCTAAATCAAGAGGTAATAATATAGCTCAGATTCACATTAAGCTGCTTATCCGAACTGACTCAGGTGATCGTAATGTCATCTTATAGTGCAGCATTGCATAAGAAAACAGCTGCAGGCTTTCTGAAACTGATCCAGGGCCGAGTATCAGTACGAATTCTGGCTCTGACATGAAACGCCAGACCGTTTCCAGTCCAATCCTTTGATGCGGTTTATTCTGTCAGCGTTGAGTGACACTACATAGATTATGCACTAAATGTAGGACATCGTGTCTCTCGTGGATCACATAAGGTTTCGGAATCAGAGCTCCAGAAGCCGAGTCAGTTCAGTTGCAGAGAACATGTCAAGTATTGCGTCAGTGTCTTCTGTGGCACCCAGCTCAGGGCTCTCATATTGGGGTTAAAAATGGAGAAAGTGGGATCGATGGTGCTCATTTTGTGCTGAAATAGGATGCTTATACAATCAAAACTAGATTGCAGTAGTCATCAGGAAACAACTGATTACACTGCATGTAGTTTAGGAGACAAATATTAAGGACAGACTACTGTACAGGTAAGCCGAGGTTTTTTTTTTCGTTTTTTTTCCCCAAACAATAGATTTCGCAGTCAAGCTTTGTTATTTTTTTAAATCATAATATCATGAATTATTAACAGAGATTAAATAGCTAGATATCTGCTGTATGTTACTTAGATAGATTTTAGGTTTTAAATGTTGAGCATTTTAGATTGTAAGAGAAAATGTCATAACATTATATGCTGAAATATCACATATTCACAAGTTTTAAAAGTTTTAAAAGGTAATTAACGTTTGACATTATAAAGTTATCTAGTTGCAAGCAACAATGAGCGGGCCCAAGCACCTTGTACCAAAAAGCCACGAATGGTGGAAAAAAAATTATTCTTAGAAGAACAGGAGAGCCCTCGGGGTTCTTAGGTCTGATGGCATAGTGCTTGGGCCCTAATTAGCATGTTTAACATGACACACAACATGCTTTTTAGTGTTAAAGTGGGTGATGTGAATGAAGCGCTTGCTTAATTTGATGAAATCTAATAAACATTTATTTTCTAGTAATTACATTGTAGATTTCAACAAGGGCACGTGTTGCTCAGTGGTCCAGGCCCGGGTTCGATTCATAGCCAGTGCCCAAACCTCAGCCACCTGGATTGCAGTGCCGGTCCCAAGCCCGGATAAAATGAGAGGGTTGCGTCAGGAAGGGCATCCAGCGTAAAACCTGTGCCAAGCTTGTATGTGCGACCCCTGTGGCGACCCCTTGTTGGGAGCAGCCAAAAGACCAACAACAACATTGTATATTTCGACAGTATAATATGTTAGAGATTTAGTTTCTGTAGTATCCCGTCTTATTTACATTATCCACCACAGCTACTGTAAGGGCTCTTCAAAAATTGCATTAGATCATAAGTGGGGCAAAAACCAGTCTGTCTGGATGCATCAGTTTGTCGACATGATGCAAGTTGCTGTTTATGGCAAGCGTAAGAATAAAAATGTGTGGGCTGTCCAGCTGCTGCGTTTGATTATCCTGTAGGCAAGCATCTCGGTTCTCGTTGATGTCACTCTGACTGCACTGATTGCCAGAGCTGGTTATACGGCTAGATCGTCATGCTAAAAGTATGCATGCTTCCTCTGCAAGCAGCCACTGCAAGGAACACAGCACAGTTCCTATCTACTTCCGAAAGTTATCCATCACTCACGGCATCTCTGACAAGAAAAAAATCAGCCGCCCGCAAGTGATGTGTAATTAATAGAAAGAAAGAAAAAGACAGCTTGCACAAACAGCCATGACACCCCTAAGAGCAATGATTTATAGCCTCCACTGATTTCATTTAGACACCGGGCAATTAAGAAACAACCAAGCAACACGCTCCCCTTCTCAAGGATGACATATTCCTCATCTACGCTGTCCAGAAGGAGGAGTGCAATTTAGAGTTGCTCCCAAGAGCCCAACTGGTACGCTATTATTAACACACGGGGAGTTTCTGTACTGTCTGTATATAAAGTTCAGTTTAGCACGTGCGTTCAGAGATTGTGACTTGCCCGTGTGCACTTCTCTCATCCAAAGGATGCCAGGGTTCTCTTAAGTGGAAAAAGTCTAGATTGCAATCTAGAACATAAGCACCTACACAATTAGGAGCAAAGAAGATACAGTATATCGGACACAGTACAGTTTCAGACAATAAGTGGAAAATGAAACAACAATATATGTGATGGTGGGTTAAAAAAAAATATGGAGGGGAAAAAAAACAAGATTTTCTTTCACAGTATTGCTTCATCTTGATTATTTATCAACGTGTGTAAAAATAGCATATAATCCAGAACAGTTTATTATAATTTATTTATTTGCTCATGTGAGTAAAAAAAAAAAAACCTTGGCAATGGTTTGAAGAATAATCTTAACAAAGCACTCATCTGCTCTCACCGTTATAAATTCATGACAAAATATTTTGAGACGATTTCTTTAACTAATTTGTATCATGTTTATGTATACTTTATGTATAGTACCGTGGAGAAGTCTGGACCCGCCTTTATACTTTATATAGATATATTTCTTTATATATATATATTTTGGTTCCAAGGAGCCAGACGTCGTTGTATTATAATGTAGTCTTAAGGAGAAATAATTCTCTAGGCTTCCTGAAGGAACGTTTCCTCTCTCCTTTTTATTCCAGTCCCAGAACCAGACCAGTTACAGAGGATTTTTTTTTTTTTTTTTAAGCCACACAGTGACCGGTGAATCATTCAAGAATCAAAGTCAAAGTGAACTTTATTGTCATTATGACCATGCAAGCAGAATTTACACATCGGATCGAAATTACGTTCTTCAGACTCCAGGTGTGCACAAAAGGATTAATAAAAAAAATTAAAAAATTGTTACTTGTTATATGTCTTGTTATTAGACATATAACAAGTAACATTCTATAGTAGTGCAAATAACTCACATACAACCAGTAATAACAGGTGCAGAAGATGACAGATGATCAGGCCGGTGATTAGTACTGTATACTGGTGATGCTGAATGCTGAGTGGGTGGAACAGACGAGAGAGGAAATGAGGTCGCTGCCGAGGTTGTTACTTGTTTTTTAAATTGTATCTTTAAGCACTTTAAAGCCTGTTACATTATAACATTTGTTCCCATTTAATTTAATTTAACCTACATCATTGAATTTAATTACATTTAATAACATTTAATATGAGAAAATTGGGGGATGGGATGGAGGGGGTCAAGACTTTTGCACAGTACTGTGAACTGTCCTGAAATGGCATTCCATAGGTTCATTTATTACGGTCTAAAACATAAATTTCAGTTTGACAGCTAAATTAAATTGTTTGTCAAATACTGATCTTTAAATTGAATTCCAGAATTGCTAATAACTTAGCATGAAATCCTTTCAATTTCAGTATTAATCCGGACTTCACCAAAGCCTGTAGACAACTGAGGTGCATTCCCTGAATATTGAAGTGATTTGTAGAACGCTATTCCGGCGAGGTCATGCTGAACAAATGCACGTGCTTCCGTCACCCTTTTTCTCACACTTCAACAAGTCGACCCTGAGAGGTTTTCCATTTAGAGTTCCTTGTGTACTCTAAAACTTCACATAAACAAGTCACGTTTCATATACTTGATTCTGTAAAGCTGCTTTGCGATAATTATCATTGTTAAATAATATATATAAATAATTATTATAAAGTAAATAATTTAACATAAATGCAGGTTAAAAAAAAAAAAAGGGTCGACAAGTGCACTGCACCGAAGTGCACTGCTTGAGGCAGAGAAGCCTGTTTTTGTCCTCCTTGTTAATCAGATGGAATGAAAGAGACAAGACACAATGAGGCTGAATGTTGCTCCTTTTTTTTTTTTTTTTCGGAGTGAATCCATCTAATCCTGAAACCTGGAATGTTCCTCATGGCTTTGGAGATGAGCCACTGGTCAGAGACTCTGTTTGAGAAAGATAAGAGAAGAGAGACCCAGAGATGAATGGATGGATGATTTTCGGTAATTGCTATCCTTGTGCAGAATAGTGAGGAATTAATGGAGGAGAAATGGACAAAAGGACCACATTCTGGAATGTTATTCGTAGTTTTTTGAGGAATGTATTAAATATCCACTCGGACATTACCTAATCTTGCACTTTTGTGCTTATCCTGCTGTTCTACATTTCTCAGACTCTGCGGAAAGAGACACAGGGCGAGAGTGTGCCTTTTTAGTAATCTTTTAGCTCCCTCTAATGGACACAGTGAGATGTTGCAGTGGCAGAGTCGAGGGGAGAAAAGATGCATCACATCAGGGCGTGTATTGCTATCGTTATTGTTAATGGAGGTTTTTTGTTGAATTAGTCATTTCAAGGGGACCTAATATGCATTTTATCTCCAGTGTGCATTTACACAAAATCATTCCCTGATTTTTATTCTTGTAATTTTTTTTGTTTTTGTGTTGCCTAGTGCTTTAACCAAGCTAATTAGATACCCGCCCAACCCCCCCCAACGTGACATCATATGAGTTAAATATGAGCCCTCCCAGGCTTTTTGCTGTTTTATGGTAGGGCGTGGCTCAGCAGTTGCTTTTTTATCTAAGCGATGAAAAGTGAAATAAAGGGAGTTTGGGGTAAGAAATGTTGGAATCCCCAGGTTGATGTGCCCAGCGGTGGAATTCTGCCAATGCAGTGTAAGGGAACACCCCACAGTGGGCAAGGATCTATCCTTTGAGTTTTTTATAAATCGCATGCTTCTTCGATTGGGAGTATGTAATCGGCCTGCTGGGCTTTCCCAGACAGAGCTACGGCCCAGTGTTTATTCCTCCTGCAGGGTAGTCCTTTCAAACATAGTGAGCAACGCGTCGGCATCATTGGTGATTGTGAATCTTCTCAGCAGGCATAGTGTGGGCCTGGAATAGGAGTAGCATGAGGTTCTTGGAGCTGGCTGGTTTCTAGCAGCTTGTTAGTTATAATATGTAGGGTGAGCGTCTGTGCTGAAGCCCAGCCTCCAACAGGTGCTGAAGATAATCCTCCAGGGGTCAGGGATTCGGTTTTCCACCTGGGTAGAGTTCTTTGTGGCACTCGGCAGATATGGAAACGTGAAAAAGGTACAGCTCTTGTAGGTGCTCTGGCTGTGCATGAGCGGTGCATACAGTGCAGAGTGCGCTGTCCTTTCCAGTGAGTACACATGGGATCATGGCGTCGCCAGCAAGTCTAGGTCGAGGTGGTAAGATCCCAGATGAGTAACAGGGTGAGGTAAACTGGCCATGTCGGCAAGTGTGTGAGGAGTGAGATTTCTTTTCTGTGCACAGGCCTTTGCTTTGCCATCTCTTTGTGTATGTGTGTGTGTGTGTGTGTAAATCCAGAGATGAACATGATCTTTAAATTAGTATAAATAAAAAGGAATTACTCATAATAAGTAACAAGGTCTGGAGGAAGAATTAATTGCAGCCATTGGAGGTTTCATTTCCATTAGGGTCATGCACTAATGATTGAACAGTATAAAGATGACATAGTGGGAGCGGTCGAGGAAAATCCTTGCTTTAAATATAAATATTTATATTCGCTCCACACAGTCAATATGATCTAATTCAAGGGAAAATACATAGGTTTATTATGGGTATCTTAAACTAAAAACTAAAATCACCAATAACCCTAGACGAAGCACCGTAAGTACAGCCCTAAAAGCCACTTGAGAATAATACCAGCTGCTGCCATTTCATGTTCTCGTGTTGTGGAAAACACTTAAATGGTATTGCATTTTAATCTCTTCTAATAATTAAAAAAAAAAAGCCATGAACTTATCCCAGCTGTGAAGAAAGACATTACGATTTTGAGTTGCTCTGCCGCCTCAGGCCTTGATAGTTTGCAGTCTGTGCAGCAACGTTCGGTCCTGGTACTAATGTTGGTCTTGGATAAATGAACAGCGCTAAGTACATCGTCTCTCATACATACTCGTGATCCGTGATATGGAGACACACGTGTTCTGGGACGCATGTGGCAACAATGCATTTGTAGTCTGAGTAACATCGTCCCTGATATCATCAAAGAGCTCCAGTAACCGTTGCGGCAGATTTGCGCTTTTCATTTGCCTTGTATACATCATCTTAATGGAAAGTGTATGTTAAATTGTGCATACCAGCCACATATGGAGTCTTGTCTTATGTTGCCTGTTTCTTGTTACTCGTATAATATAGCCTCAGATTCCTGTTCGTGGCTGAAGCTAGGAACCCAATGTGGCCTTCTGCTGGTAGAGTCCGTCCATCCTAAAGTTCCACATACGTGTTTTGGGATGCTTTTCTGCTGGCCAAAGAACTACAGTATAAAGTTATTGTTATTAAAGTTTTGCTGTTGGATCAAGCCATATACATAAAGAAGTGGTCAGAGACTACATAACAGCATTGGGATGAATTGGAACACTGATCAGTGATGTCCAACATCACGCCTGACTTGACTAATGCTCTTGCGGATGAATGGACACACACGCCTACAGTCATGCTTCAAAATCTCATCTAAAATATAAGCAGGATTGGCATTGGTTTCCATTTCTTTGGTATGCCTCAATCCTTATCCATTGATGGCTTGTTTGAATTGACTGGGTTGAGCAGTAAACATCAATTTGGTCTTGTTTTATTTAGGTGAAAGCTACTGACAAGCATTCCAAAACCTTTTTTTTTTTAAATCCAGTGGAATCAATTTCTTTCATTGTACACATCTGAGCCCAAATTGTGAACATCGTACATCGATAGTCCATTGTACACATTTTAGACGGATGGTGTACCGATTGATGAGATTCACGTAACTTTAAGTGACTGCTCAGAAAGCTTACTATACAGTTTATATTCTGGTTTGTGGTTTCGTTGGCTAGTATACAGTATTCGGTACTGGAGGTGACATTTTGTCAGATTTAGTACACAGATTAAGTTACATTGCTCTGTAAATGCAATCATGAGCAGTCCCTGTTTGTCTTGACTGTCCATTTGTGATCAGATCACCCAAAACAGATGTTAATAAATCTTAACAGAGTAACTGTAATCTGTTTCTGTATTTAATTACCTATTTCAAATATCAACTTTACTTAAGTATTTCAATGTTCAGCGACTCTTACTTTAATTTTACTACGTTTCACAATAAAATAATGTAGTTTTTTACTCCACATATACTCCGCATATGTCATTCTTTCTTACTTATGAGATGAAAAAAATAAAACGTACACAAGCACAAATGTTTGTTGAAATCAACAACAGAATTTTACTATTTAAAAAAATTGGGGGGAAAAAGACATGTAGATCTGGAAAAAAGGTTTTCATTTAGAAATGAACAAGTTTTTGGAGAGTGCTGGTCTACAATTTTGTGCTACAGTTGACATATGCAGTTGGTTTTGTCTAGTTAGTTTAGGTAGAAATGGAAAACTTCCACTTATACTCCCTACTTATAAATGGCTTTGCAAATGTCACTTCCACAAATTTTATTTCCTGAAATTCATTGGATTGATTTTTTAACCAGGGCTTTTCAGGAAGTTGGTTGGATTATTGATTGACGATTATTGATGGACATTTTTAAGTCCCTTTTAGATCCATATCTCCATCCACCCAGTGAATGCCATGTACTGTATGTTTTTTGTTGTTAATGTTTTTTTTTCCTTTCTTTAATCCTGTAGCTACTCCACAACTGCACAGTTGGCCAGTTTTAATTTTATATTAGCTGTGTTCTGTGTTTCTGCCCCCAGAGATTATCTTCGGACTTATCTTCAACCTAAGCCGACAGACCAAAGCTACTTAGAGAAAATGAGTTTCTTGCACTTTGAGTATGAACGTATTGTGCTCATAAAACTTTAATTAGCTCCTCAAAGGTAGCAGGGTTAGAATTTCCATACTTAAGTGGAATAATGAGAAATTTAGAACTAGTCTTGAATGCAAGACATTTGACTCTAAGACATTTACCAGGTCTGACTGCCTTACAGGTGACTTTTTAGGTCTACAGTTACTGACTTTAGGGGACATTGCAGGAATTAGGTATTATTTGCTATTTGGCCTAATTGTTAT
This sequence comes from Clarias batrachus, assembly GCA_003987875.1. Taxonomy (NCBI): domain Eukaryota; kingdom Metazoa; phylum Chordata; class Actinopteri; order Siluriformes; family Clariidae; genus Clarias; species Clarias batrachus. The sequence goes on along the minus strand of QMIH01000824.1, from coordinate 208,635 downwards.
GTAATAAAACGTCTGGGAGTATTATGTTATAGGGAAAAAATTAACAATAGGGGTCATGTAGCATGGTGCTAAGATAAGTTTCTTTTGTCACTCTGATATTGATTTATTTTCATTAGCAGCATGTCTATTCATTCTATACCACAGTGATTTGGCAATGAGGTTGTTAACAAATTACATCATAATTTGTATCAATTCAACTTTGCTTGTCAGAGGGAAAAAATTTCAAATCACCTGCAAATCAGTATTATTTGTATTGCACTTTTAACAATCGTCATTGTCTCAAAGCAGCATAAAAATATGTAAATTTGTATTAAATGTGAAAAATGTGTATGAATCAAAATAATTAGATGGTCCCTGATGAGCAAGCCGAGGGCGACGATGGCAGGGAAAAACTCCCTGAGATGGCGATAGGATGCATGTGATGACTGGGGACCTTGAGAGGAACCAGACTCAACAGGGAACCCATCCTCATTCGGGTGATAACGGATAGCAGGGATTGATCTGCAGTCATACTGTGTGTCAGCTGGCTGGATGTTCAATATAACAGTTGATGTCTTTAAGTTAATGTGGAGTCGATTTCGTTATTGGAGGCTCAGTTAGACTATAGGAAAGTCCAGTCCTGAACTATCGAGTGACTGCACTCACACGTCCTCAGATAACAGCTGTCTGGATCTGCCGAGGTCAGGACCGTCTTTATGGTAAAGTGGAACCGTCACCAGTCATCACGCGCATCCCAGACAGACCACACAGGGATTCCAAGCTCAGAGAAGAGAGAAGAGGAGGAGAGTATGAGAGATAACAGTTAGTGTCACAGTTAAGGAATGTATTAGGTAAATGTATACTTAGTTCAGAGTGCAAGCAGGGACTCCAGAAAGGACTAACTATGACAGCAGAACTAAAAGGGAGAGCCAGAAGAAAACACAGACATGAGGGCTCCCTGAGATGTAAAGCAACCAATCACCTCACCGTCAACAAACCTGAGTGATCAATGAGATCCATAATACTCTACGTCCATGAGTCCTCCAGATCTGCTCGTTTACCTAAAGCAAATCTAGTCACAAAAGTGATTATTAATAAATAAAGGTTTTTAGCCTAAACCTAAACACTGTGAGTCTGTGTATGAGTCATGAACATTAATTGGAAGACTGTTCCATAACTTTGAGGCTTCGTAAGAAAAAGCTCTGCCCCCTGCTGTTGTTTTCATAATAAGCGATACTGACAAGCAGCCTGCACCCTTTAATCGAAGGTGGATCGTAAGACACTAGCAGTTCACTCGGACACTGAGGCATGAGACCATTTAATGCTTTATACTGTACATCAAAGGTAATATTTAAAAATTGATGCAAAGTTTCACTTGGAGCCAATGCAGTGAGGATAGGATCGGAGTGATGTGCTCGTATGTTCTGGTACTAGTGAGGACTCTCGCTGCTGCATTCTGAACTGACTGAAGCTTATTTATGCACCTAATTGAACAATCAGTTCTAATTACAATAATGGCGTTTAACATGTTTTGCTGTCAGACTGTTCATACTTTTTACCTAGAAATCTCAAAGCCCATTGGAACAGACTCAGGAGACTAAAGAAACATCTCAGAATATGCCATGATGTACTATACATGGTATATTACAGTGCCTTAAAAAGTATTTTTTTCTGAACAGTTTTTTTAGATTAATAAATTAAATAATCTAAAAACTGCATTTTGTATTTACTTTCAGCACCTTGGTGCAGGAGGAACATTGTGTTGTTTCTCTGTGAATTGGACTCTGTACTGTATATGGTTGAAATGGCAATAAAAGCTGACTTGACTTGACCTTACTTGACTCATTACATTCATGACACAAGGTGAAGGACAGAATAAGAGTGTTGTTTCCATCTCAACTAATTTGATTTAGTGATGTGTTTTTTTAATAATCTGTTTCCTCTGTCCCTTTGTAGGAACTAGAGGAGATGCCACTTCGCTCTCTGTCTCCCAGCAGTCCTCGCTCTCTGTCTCTCACACCCTTAGCTGACCAGCACCACCTACAGTTGTTACAGCAGCAGGTACTCCAGCAGCAACATCAAGCTCAAGTTGCTGTGGCGCAGGTAAGCACACACACACACACACACACACACACACACACACACACACACACACACACACACACACACACACACACACACTCTCTCTCTTTCTAAAAGGGGTCAGAAACTTTTGTCAGGAAGTGTATACCAAGTGTGGTTCTCATGGGATTGTTTATCAGGTTCTTCTTATATAATTTACTGCTTAAAATAAATCACACTGGTATGAGGGAGAAAAAGGGTTTATTGCTTCCTCATATCTCTCTCTCTCTCTCTCTCTCTCTCTCTCTCTCTCTTACGGACACTTATAGGGTGCATCCGTTGATTTCTTATTACTCCAGCTAAATTTTGCTTACAATTAACTTGTTTGTTAGTGGTGCTTGCGAAGCTAAGCATTATGTGTATTATCTCACAGGCTTATCTTTCTTTTTTTCCCCCTCTTCTTCCGTACAAATTTTGGCACATAACTATTCCATAACGTACCGTTTGTCATAGACCCATAAAAGAGTTGTCAAATCGTGTGGCTTATTCGGTAATGGTGCAATGACTTTTCTAAGGGGTGGGGGGTGGGGGTAATTAGCCGCCCAATAATAAAAAATAGTAATAAAATTACTTTAAAAATCTCATAGACTTAACATTTGATGGATTCTAGCTCAGAGCAAGAATTTGCTCAAATTTGCCACATTTGAAGAGGCTTGCAAACTGTGTCAGAACATACCCCTCAAGAGGGTATAAGTTCTACCCTTCTGGCGCAAGAGGTGCCCAAATTTGTCCCATTGACATATTATGTACTCCCCATGGAAACAGCAAGTTGCGTTTTTGCTGTGGTAACTTCTATAGGAACTTTGAAACTGAATCTAACTGTGGATTCGATTGTCATAGAGAATGAGGGGTGGGCTCATTTTACATTTTAGGCAACAAATCAGTCTCTCAGGATCATCATGCCCTAGCAACCACTTTAGAGCACCTTAGCAACTAGTCCCATAGTCTGCCATTATAAAAGGGCCAGAAGCCTGAGTTTTGCCACAGCAAGCACCACTCACATTTTCTTCAGAAAATAAAAAAAATCTAGTAATTATTATTATTATTATTATTATTATTATTATTATTATTATTTCTTATTATTATTATTATAAGTTAATAAATAATGTTCAAATCGCCATGTATAATTGTCATTATGTGGGCACCTAGTTCTCACAAAGACATAAAAATACGGGGTACACGTGTACACACAGACACAAACAAAAAAAAAAATATTTTAATGCTAACACTGAGGAAATATTACTCAATAAATCCACCCCAGCTTGTCGGTTCTTGTTTAGAGTAATGTACATCGGCATTGTGATCACCCTCAAACATGTAGACGCACTCATGCTGTTTGCTCTCAGTTTCAGTGTCTGAGATTCAGCAGCACTGACCAGCTGCTCCATAATGGCCCATGGAGCTGCGTTTAATCAAATATTCATAAAGTGTGCGTTACACATGTACAGTATATGCGCACACACACACACACACACACACACACACACACACACACACACACACACACACACACATATTCCAAATATCATGACAAAACAAGGTTTTCCCATAACTATGTGAGTCTGGTTTAGCACAGATCTGGTAATCTTGCATGTGATTTTATAGCTGCATGGCAAACACGTGTATATCCTTAGAGTTTTCTTTAAACTTGAAGTCTTGAAGGCTGATTTATTTTTCCAAATTGCATGATCGGGTGTTGGAGTATGAGTGCACCTGTGCCCTGAGCTCCCTGGAAGATGCTTTCCCTCCTCCACACACACACACACACACACACACACACACACACACACACACACACACACACACACATATGCGCACGCACTCGGCTCACTGCTATGGGACAGTTCAAATGAGAGTGAGAGTACCCATAAATATTTGTCGGACAACAGGGCTCAGGTGTTCTGGCTTAGTGATTACTGCTCCAGGTCATCTCCAAACACCTTGTTCCTGGTGTCGATATACTGAAACTATGTCCCATCTTTCTATACTTTTTTTCCCACCAAAGGATTTACATGTTTATACAAACATACAGTACAGACCAAAAGTTTGGACACACCTTCTCATTCAAAGAGGTTGAATTTGTATCATGGCAAGAAAAAGCAGCTGTGAAAAAAAAAAAAACGAGCGGCCATCATTACTTTAAGAATGAAGGTCAGTCAGTCCAAAAAATTGGGAAAACTTTGAAAGTGTCCCCAAGTGCAGTCACWAAAACCATCAAGCGCTACAAAGAAACTGGCTCACATGCGGACCGCCCCAGGAAAGGAAGCCCAAGAGTCACCTCTGCTGCGGAGGATAAGTTCATCCGAGTCACCAGCCTCAGAAATCAGCGGTTAACAGCAGCTCAGATAAGAGAGCAGGTCAATGCCACACAGAGTTCTAGCAGCAGCATATTTATATATATATAAATGATCCCAACGTTTAGTGCAGACAAATAAATGAAGCCTACTGATAAAGGTCAAAAAGAATTTTCATGGAAATAATGAAACAGTATACAGAATTAAGTTTATGAAGTGAGGGTATCTGCTGTAGCAGGCACATTTAAGGGTATCCATATGACATTATGCACAACTATAGTGGGTATATCAGAAGTACAGACAGCTTTAGATGAAAGAAGCGGGTGTAGAACGACAGTGTGAATCAGGGTGGTCTGGTTAGGTTTGTTGTTATCCTGCAGTGGCTTGTGTGCACACCAATCAGCCAACTTTGGATTGGGACCTAGGGAATTTAGGGAATTTGGAGACGGTATTAAATTCACATTGCTGGTGGCTGTGGTTTATGTAAAAGGGTATACATTGTGACCAGAGTATAAGCAGGAACTCTTGCAGGTCTTGCAGGTCTGCTCTTACAGGGTATTTCTGCAGCTACTGTACGCTGATGACTGTACTCTTTTAAACTAATAGTTTAAGCTATTTAACTTTTTAGCAGTGCCGGGATAAGGCTGTACAAATGTGGGACAGACATCCATCCATCCGCCCATTTACTATACAGCTTATTCTGTACATGGTTGGGTACACCTGCATGGGGCGCCAACCCATCAAAGTGCCCCACGTACAGTACATTAGGGGCAAATTGGAAATGCAAATGAACTTAGCCTTTGGATTGTGAGAGAAAAGTGGAGTCTCTAAAATCAATCTTAAATCAAATATTTATTAGATCATAAGTCAAAGAATTGCAGCTTGTTTATCTAGGTGACACCAGACTGTAAGATTATTGTTATTACTTGATAACCCTTACTCTTCTATAACCAGGATATTGAGCTTTCACTATGAACATATTAGGAGTAAGAGATGTTATATGAGTACAAGGTGTTGATATTCAAACACCAGGCATTGATATTTAAATCCACAACCCTCAAGGTGCAAGTTTAACCCACCGTGCTGCCAGTGGAATAAATATATTTATGGAAAAAAACCCTTGGGGAATTTGTAATTCACAAATATATATATTTTATTACGTGCCAAAATGCATACAGTACAACATAGTTTCAAACAAAGATATTTGGTTTATACAGTGGAACCTGCGAGTACCTGTATCATGAGCGTTTTGCAAGACAAGCTAATTTGAAAAAAAATATTTTAACTTGATAAACAAGCGTGGCATTGATATACGAGTTCTGTAGTACACATGTGCTTTGTCTGCCGAGCATCACGTGGTCACAACTGAGCCAATGGTTCATCCATCAAAAAGGATGTAGCAGTGCGGGAGATGAATCTGTTTAGAGGTGTATGTGTGCGTGCCCAAGTGTGTGAAAGTCGTCCTCTCCTGCTTCTGCTCTCTTCTAACACTAGTCATAATTCTTTTCAAAGGTAAAGTGCAGGTTAATTTGTTTTATTTTTACTTTAGATTTTGTATAAATTATTTTTCTATGAATATTTCTTGGTTGTGGAATGAATCATCAGATTTTCCATTATTTCTTATTATTTCTTATGGGAAAATTCACTTTGATATACGACTGCTTTGATATAAAATCATGGTTATGGAATGAATTATGCTCGCAATCCAAGGTTTAACTGTAATTTAATGCTTCTTATACATCTGAAGATTAAAGTCATAAGTGTGGGATATGAACCAGTGTGACCTTTTGAAGTAACCTTTGTTTTCTGATAAATTAATCATTCCTTGTTTATGTAAATGAGTTATGGCTGAGCTAAAACTAAAGGGGCTAAAACGAAATCTGCTGTTCATAAAACTGCTCATAGTTATTTAACAAGATGTTTCACTACCAACATCTTGATTAAATGGCTGTCTAAAAATAAGGAACAATTGATGGACAATTTTAAAAACATTATTGATACAAATATCTATGGATATTTGTGGAGCATGTCTTTCCTACCATGAAATGTGACCACAACTGAGAATTCAACTTGGATTGAAGGCCATCCCCGTTTACTAAGTAACTTCAAACCAGCATGACTGCACGCACAGTATAAGAAATAAACAAATAAAACTTCTTGGTTTCCATTTCCAAGTGCTCACTCCTCTTGTTTTTTCTTTATTTTCAGTATTCATTTATTTTGTGTGCATCGTTTCTAAGTAGCGCAGGCTGTTAGATTGGTTTAAAAATTTACACAGCATTTATGGTTCTTTTCGTTAACGCAGTAAATATGCGTATACAGTATATTATTGTAGACAATCTTAAATAGAACTTTTTTGAAAATCACTATAAAACATAAATTTAAATTAAACAAATTCCCCGGAGTGAGACAGTGGTTATCCACCTTATTCCTGGTAGACCGGTTCCTGAAGGACCAATTCAGTCAATGAAAGGCTGTTAATTAGTTGATGGTTGTGAACTGACAAAGCACTAAAATGTGCATGACAGTGATTTTAAAAGACCACAGTTGAGAGCCACTGACTTAATACATGCAGTAATCCTCATTATTCTGGGTATTAATAAAGCGCATGCACCTTTAGGTAAAAGCAGATCATAATATAGTAGACCAAAAGTTCAATTCCTGATTACAGGGCAAGGAAACTCAATGCTTTGGTATTCTGGAATAATACAGAATTTTACTAAGAGCTAATATGTTAATATTAATTACGGATGATACCGAACAAACTTTCTAGTTCTAATAGGAATGCTGGGAATAATCACATACAGAAACATACAGAAAGATAGTTGTTACAGTAGTCTTACTTAAAGTTAACACAAGAATGATCTAATTTTTTCTGCATCATGTAACAACATTATATTTCTTAGCTTATTAGTGATGGTTTAATAATGTTATCTAAATAACTTCTAAATAAGAAACTTTAATCAACAATCACACGAAGGTCTCTGCACATGATGTAACCGAATAGGAACAAGTACTTCGGTCTTGTGAGAATCTTTAAGAGGAGTGAGTTACAAAGCATCCAGTGTCTGATGCTCAACTTTATGAATCTGGTGTTTGTTTTCAGCTGCAGGAATTTATTTAGAGAAATAGAGATTTAGCCCATTTCCAAGTCAACTCATGATACTAATTACTAATAGTTTACTAATCTCTTTTATGTATAGCATGTAAGGTGTTTCACACTGAATGAGGCAAAATCAATGATTTGTACTCAAAACTCTGCTCTGTCGATCTGAACCAGACTTTCTGCATCCATCTCTTCACCCAGACAGCAGACATGTAGAGAAGGTGATTGCTTTTGGGAAATGCAAACAAAACTAATAAAAGTCTAGAAGTCCTCCCACACTGCTTGAATATGGGAGTTTATAT
>QMIH01000824.1:178211-200803 GCA_003987875.1 Clarias batrachus | reverse complement strand
ATATATAATGTGTGAGTGTGTGTAAGAGAGAGCGAGAGGAAATGTTTACATAAGAGTCTGATTGGCTGATCGTTATCTGTCCCCCTGTATTTAACGCTTCTTCGTCCTTTCACTCTCGCCTGATCATCTTTCTCACTGCAGGTGCAGCTCCTGAAGGATCAGATAGCGGCAGAAACGACTGCCAGGATGGAGGCTCAGGCCAGGAGTCACCAGCTGCTGCTCCAGAACCGAGACCTGCTGCAGCACATAGCGCTGCTAGTCCAGCATGTCAGGGAGATGGAGGCCAAGCTCAACGGCCATGCAAAGAGTAAGATGTCTACACACAAGTGCATACACATCTCTTACCTTACGTTAACAGGTCACGGTGATAGATGACTATTTGCTCTGTGCGTACTGTATGTGTGCGACACTGAACTGCCTTTCCAGAAACAGCAACAAAATAAAATTTTAATTGAGATTATCTTTGATATATGTAAATTAGCCATGACCCGGTAAAAGGTGTTAGTTGAACTTAAGTTTAAGGTTTATTTAAATGGTTTTAGCAGCAACAAATTAGTTATGCGAAACATTAATAAACCCAAATAGTTTGATCAAAAAGAATTTACAATTGAAATCAATAATCTGTAAATACTATAAATACTCTCTGTCCAGTTTCACTCAAAAACAAGGCTACTAAAAATTCAATATTGGACACCGCCACCACTGCATGTGCGACATCTTGTGGTGTACAAGTTAACAAATATGTGATCTACGAAGAAACACTACGCAAAACAAACATTTAGTCATTTAATATTTTTAACAACAGTGAATAATTCCTATGACAGGAAATAAGTGATTAATGACTGTCCTAAACATCACTAAAGCACACCGTATATATAGACACACACATGTATTGAGTCAGGGACTGAGTGGTACAGTTTAATGCGTCAATAAGAGAGTTTAACTTATACACACACGCACACAAAAAAAATCTAATTTGAGAAGACAGAGATGGAATACATAAGAGCTAGATGGAGATTAGATTAAATTATGCTCTCAGCCTTCAGCCCACACCTAAAAGTCTGCCGCATCATTTGTTTGGAATAGATGTTAGGCTTTTATGGAGTCTATATTTCAAAGATAATCCATTCCAGAGAGTTCACTAGGTCATCATCCCCGGGCCTGCTGCCAAAACCTGTGTAAGTGTGCTTCTAGGGAAGGATCATTTGTGACCATGCTTCAGAGTAAACAGATAGGTTTATTTGTTTTTTAAATGACTCATAAGTGATTAATCTCCATCTCCTCAACCAGATAAAGACTGGAGAGAATTGTCATCATGTTCTCTCGCTCTAAACCTGAAAAACCACTACAGTTCAGACCAGCCCATCACCTCCACCCCAGCAGGAACCGTCCAAGTCAACCCTACAGCACCTTATAGCCTAGCCTGTGCCGAGTCCTACCTCAGCCTGCTGGGAACTGGAACGTCACATCCCATCACGGCCAATGGCAACCCAGGGGAAGCAGGACGGAAGCAGAGAACAGGCAGCACGAGCAGTGATTTCACAAAGTTCAATATAGCAGCAGTGGATCAGCGGTGTTCAGGGTTTGTACTAGCTTTTACGTATAAACACACAGAAGCTTATACATAAGCACAAATCTGAAATATATTAAAAAAATATATTTGAATGGGCACATTTTTCCTCTCTCTCTTTTACTTGTAAGTAGACAAGTCGAGATGCTTTTATGCTTAACCGGGATGCAAAAAGTCGTCCAAGTGTTGAGAGTAGAGGATGCTTTCCTCACTAAAACATAAAGTGCTGTTTATGTCCCTGTTGCTCAGTTGCTGCTAAGTAAACATGAATATTCATATGAAGTACAAACGGTGTGCACAGCCAGAAGCAGGAGAAAAAGCTTTATGCGACATAAAAACGAGCTAGAGAGGCAGACAGAAAATAGACATTTTAACAAAGAGAAGGATGTGGTGTGTGTGAAAAGGAGTGTGTGTTTGGGTTCCTTTAGAACTGGCATCTGTTTGGCATCCATGTTTTGGTTAAGATGCATCTATACAAACCTGCTGCAGAATTAACAGCATCTCATATAGCATGTTTCAGCAAAACACTTTAACCAGGGCATCATAGGAGACATTTCAGGACTGGCTCTCATATACAGTTTTGAGGAAAGATTGTGTTACATGTTTTGAAAAAAATATCAATGGATATTGCATTTATAAATGAAAACTAAAATAATGAATGATATAATGTGTAGGAGCGTTTTCCCGCATTATTTGACTGTTATATAATTACATATATTATGTACTTATTGTGTGTGTGTGTGTGTGTGTGCGCACGCATGTGTGTGTATATGTGTTGGAGAGTTTCATGTAACGGGTAATGGAAATTTTTTGACCTTTTACCGAGTTCTGAGGATTCATTACATTGTGTGTGTGTGTGCGTGTGTTTGTGTGTGTGTGTGTGTTTGAGTGAGACACTGTGTGAGCAAGTACCTACAGTACCACCTGCTCTTGAGTTTTTCACTTCATGGGAAAAAGCACAACACACACACCTGCCCTTTTCAAGCCTCATTTTAGGGATATTTTATTATCCTAATTGGACTTTTTTTCCCCCAACGATCATCCATCCTTCCTTTCATCCATTCATAAAATTTGCAGCAATCTACAAAGCACCACACAAAAACACAAGTTTGCACCCTTGTGCATGTGTACCCTTGTGCATGTGCACCCTTATAGCATTTTTTAACTTAAATTAGCAAGGAAATAATAAGGGTAAATTGTTAGGGTAATGATGGATAGATAAAGTACTTTATTAATACCGAAGGGAAATTGTATCGCTATAACAGCCAGTTCAATAGTATCAGCAGTAAAATGAAATACAGTCATGGATAAAAGAAAAAAAAAATCAGTGGGTTTTTTACTCAGCCACTGATTTGAAGGCACAGACTCATCTGCGAGTTCGTCAGTTGAACAAAGTCTCCGCTCCAGCTTCAGAAGCAGAATCTGATCGTATTTTCTGGTTTAATCTGTTGTGTTTCTGGGATGTGTTTCAGCTCAGCACGGTTGTAGAGAGTTATTTCAGCAAAAAAAGAACTACATAATGCAGATGAACTCCAAACAGGGCAGTGGTCATGAAGCATTGTTATAAACACAGCATAAAAAATTGATGACAAAAGATTCCTTCGTTAATAAGTACACCGCAAGCAGATGTCTCTTATAAACATGCAAAGAATTATAAACACATACGAGAGCTTCGTAAACACACACAACTTACAAAGCACATTCTAGTCTCACTAACCTTCTGAAGACTTTCCACTGACATCATTTGAAATGAGTCGAGGTTGTGAAAAACCCGCACCTAAATCTTAATCTCTAAAAACACCGTTTTGTGGGGACCCTAAATGTCCTCACAAGTTAGAAACCGTCCGATATTCCTATCTGGGCGAACCTTTGGTCTTCTCTGAAAAATTTAATGAGCTTTTACACAATTGAGCACACACACCCACACACACACACAGTGACCGATTTCAAAACCTGACAGTGAGTCATCGCTTACCAAGAACAGCATGAAACGTCTTCCATGTCGCACCCACACACCTCCACATTTATACACACACACACACAAGAAAGGCCTAGGTAACTTAATTTTGTCTTGTGCACTGTACATCACCTTTATTCATCTTTATTTAAGAACCCTTCTTCCCATTCCCTCTAAAGTTCCATTTCATATTTCACGTATTGGCAAGATTTTAATACAGTTAGTTAGTTCTCCTTCCTCCTTCCTCATTCAATCCCTTCTGAATTAGGATATGACAGGCTTCAGTTCTGCAGGACCCCGCTTCTCACCATGTGTTTGTCCGTGTTCATGCGGGTGTGCATGTGAGTGTTCAAACTTTACCACAGCACACTGCAGGCTAAAGCTGTTCCCGCTCCCTGCACGTGTTTATGTTTTCAGGGTCAGCGCTCTAGTGTTTTGTCTGGCTGTATGTCTGTAATGTCTTTTGACATTTTTAAAAGATGACTGAATTTAAGTGTGTTTTTGTGAGTCTCTTTCTCTCTCTCGCCATTCAAGCCCCTTCCCACATGGTTGCGTCTCACACTGTTTCTGTTCGATCACTGCAAATCCTTATTCGAGCTTTTCTTTCTGTATGTATTGACTTTTTTTTTAAAGGAAAAGAAAAAAAAATCTTGAGTGTGCGTGGGTCTGTCTTCAAGTCCCACTTCAGTATGGTTCAGTCTCGTGCTGTGTGAGCGTGCATGCTTGTGCTTGGGTTTAAAATAAAAGCCTATATATGTGTATGTTTGAAAGAGAAGGAGAGAATGAGATTGAGAGCTGTAATGCTTGGATTGCCCTGTGTATTGATCTGTGATAGAGGTCCCACAAATTATAAGCACTTATAGAGAGTGAGTGTGTCTTCATAGTCTGTATACAGGCTGAATTTTATTAAACAAAATTAGCTCCTAAGTCGTCTTCTCTGTGTTTACTTAATATTTCATGGTTAAAGATCTCTCTCACTCATACACACAGCTTTTACCCTTCCAGGCTGGTAGCTGATGTATGATCAGAGATGTATGAGAGAGGTAAGAGGCTCTGGCTGGACGGCAAGAGCTTGTATGTGACCAAAGCAGGTCACCTAACTCCGTCACGAACAGATGGAAATGTTGAATGTATGTTTGCATCTGAGGTGGTAAAATGTCACCATTATTGTATAATCCTACACATGGAGTGTTCTAAGCTATTCACACATTTGTTCCTATAGCATCCGGTGTTATAAGAACAAATTATTTCATAAGTTTGTTTAGAAATGTATAAATTATAGATGTTTTTTTATATTATTATATAATTAAACTATTATTATATAAAATATAGAATTTTATTCTAGAATATTCTATAGAATATCTTGATACAAATACAGTAAAACCTTGTATTGGGAGTGACTTGGTCTGCGAGAAATTTGCAAGGGGAGCACAAATTTTAACTCGATATACGAATGAGGTCTTGACATACAAATAGTATATTTATACACTTAGTCTGCCTTAGTCTACCATTATCAACCTGTTTAATGACAGTGCAACATCACATTTCTGCGAAATGCTCAAAAGGCAAAAGCAATTGTGATTAGAGATTACTATTACAGAGATTATTATTACAGTCGCACAAAAAGTAAAAGATTCCAATGAGCTGACCGAGACTTTCTGTCAGAGAGCAGTGATTTCGTTATTGTTTGTGTGTGTGTGTGAAAGTCATCTAACACAATAACCCTTTCCTCCACCTCTCTCTCGCTTCCTTCACACCAGCTACGATTCTTTCCAAAGCCAAAGTTTGTTAATTTGTTTCATTTTTACTTTATATTTTGTATGAATTATTTTGATATGAATATTTTTTTTGGTGGTGGAACGAATCATCTGAGTTTCCATTATTTCTTATTGGGAAATTTGGTATACAAGTGCTTTGGTTTACAAGCATGTTCCTCAGAACAAATTATACTCGCTGTATATATATATATGTATATATACAGCTAATATTATATAGCTACTATTATACAGATAACTGTAATATTATATCAGGACATTTATTAATTCATGATACTAACAGAATTGCAATACATTGAAACAGCACCTAGGTATCATGATAATATTGTATTGGTTAGCCCCTGGTGATTCCTTACCCAAGTAAATACTGTGATTCACACTACCAGAATGAATCCACATGCTTGTTTCCGTAAGTCTTTATTTCTATACAAGCTAACAAGCTTATCATACATCCTTACAATAGCACCAGTTTTTTTTAGCCAAGAGTTCTGGATAAGCAAAACAGTATAGCTTTAACTCTTACCTAGCTAGTAGATTTATCATTTCTTTATCTCTGTTGCAGTTTTGTCTCTTGTAGTGTGTACTCACATGGTATAAATCACAGTGTTAAGGTGAAGTTCTAAGTTCGTAAGTAAAATTTACCATTCAAAAAATTAAGGAAACACTTGGTTCCGGATTGACTTGAACGATCCCCTCGTATATACAGTATGAGCTGTGTTCAAGTCAAACTGGGACAAATTGTGCCCTTCGTAATGTTGAGCAGTATATATTGTATAATACTCCACCTTAAGTGTACCGTCTAGTGACCTGCGACTCTTAATAAATACATGCCATTTGTTCCATGTTTTGTTTCCAAAAGTATAACAGAAATTGTTCTAGACTTGATAGTCCTTTGGGTTCTGTTTCTGAATGACATTTTATCTGGCATCCAGTGCATTACGTAGCGTCTAGCATTAGTATGCAAGCATATCCACTGGCTATTGACTCTATTAGGAAGTAATAACTAAAGACATAAAATGTAGTTATTAAATAGCCCCAACCTTTTTTTTTTTTAAAAAAAAGAAGTCTAACCTAAATGCCTAGGAGCACTGCTACTAACTCTTTGTATCAAGGGTAAAATTAAAGATTTTTTTTTTTTAAGTAACAGTGTAATGCACCATCATCAATCACAGATGTTATTATAGAAAATTGTCTGCTTGGCTAGCCCTGGACAACAAACCATATAATCTGTATCTCAAACCCATGACCTAATGTGTTCTGCCAGTTTAAAGACTGTTCAGATATGTTAATGAAGTATAATATACTGGCTGGCATTATATCTGTTGTGACTACATCGTAGTGTTTTTGTGTCATCATTTGGCACAGCTTTAAATTCATTTAAACTTCTGTGAGCATTGTTTAGCACCATTTGCTGAACTGTTTATGGTTGCTTTCTCCTCACGCTTGCATCCCCAGAGGAAAGAACTAGAACACAAGGACTGAAGCACCAAGTGCAAAATAAAAAGCACCTTGTCTGGGTCATCGTTATTGCCAGAATCATAGCTCGGCATCACACACGTGAATAAGGAAAGAGCTGTAATTAAATATGAATTCATTACTTATAACCAACAAATCCTGTCTTTTAAACAAGTAGTGAATGTGCAGTAATATTTTTTGGTCTATCAGTGATTTGCTCCAGCAGCCTGGTCTAAACTCAAACTGGAATAAGCTCTAAAACTGAACAATATTTCTATCCTATTTGCAATGCAATCCTTTACCATTTGGTCAAATGTATTGTACATATTGTATTGTATCTTAGAGTTCTGCAGGTTCTCCAGGTGCTTTTCTCATAACTCTGTCAGTGCCGAATGTTTAATTTCGGGAACCATCTACGACTTGCTTCTTACAGACACTCTTGACTAAGAGAACAGGAAAGAAGTGGCATGAGCTGCAATCTACCATAACAACATGAGCATTAAGAGCTTTGCTTTCCACAGCGTAATGTCTTTTGAATACATGCCCATAAAAATCACCGGTCCATCTGGTGCTCGACTAATAGCATTGATTTATCGACCCCAAAAAATGTCCCCATGTTGTCTGAACTCTGAGTTGTTTACCCTAGCCTGTTCATTATACCCTGCTATAATCCTGCCTGGTGACATTTACATGCACATTATCTCCATTTGCTTCACAAGGTAATATCCTATAATATGTGTCTACAGTACTGGCTTAAATAGTATTTCTATTACTGGAAGTCACATCAATATCATGTCCTCATTGAGTCCATGCTTAAGAGTTCTTATTTATACACTTTTTAATGGAATTGTCATGTCTTTCTGTAATACTAAAGCTATTACTCCTGCTGTCTGTTTGGCTTCTATACGGACTTCCTTGTGGTAGTTATGCATGTTTTTTGTTTTTTTTTGTACAGTATATGCTTTCCCTAGGTCAGATTAGCTTTTATCTTAAGAAGGATTGGGTATCAATTAGTTCTTTTATGATACTGGTGCCAATTGATTGACTTTTAGAAAGTGTTTGAAAGTGCAGACAGCATGGGGAGCCTGCTCCGCTTCCCCACCACCAGGCTACAGGGTCTTGTCTTGAACACTGTTAGCTGATGTTCACAAGCTGTTAAACTCTGTGTGTCCCTCTGCTTTAGAGTTCATCCCATGTGTCCTTAAATGTTTCATTAGGTCTGACATGTTTTCCCCCAACACGCAATTATTGAAAAGACATTTGTTGCGAATCTGAATCTTTTTTTTATAAAATACAGCCACATGCACAGCACGTTTAGCTTTAGGCATTTTAATTGTGTTAGCTAGCTAATGCTACTAATAAGTGTAATAACTATATGCACTTGCTCATCGGATGGTCGGTGAAGTCGGAATGTGAAAATAACATGGATAATCGCTTCACTACAAAGATTAGTTGTATTTGTAATATTAGAGCTTCTAACTTGCGTTCGCATGCATTTTCTTAGTCGGGAAATAATTATTAACGTGCGTTGAGGTTGATGGTGCTTCTTACGCCCGTTTCAGAGAACCAGAGGACAAATATTTCGATCGATCACAATCGAGGCATTTACTGTAAGTGGGACCGAAATCAGTGTCCTGATTCAGTTCTAGTACATACCGCTTTCTTGTATTGGTCCCATATTATCACCAGGTTTCGGTACCCAGTCCTACTCTTATGCAAATGTCACGTTGTCTGGGTACACCACAGTTCCTGCTCCCATCTGTTTAACCACAGTTTGTCTAAAACATTATAATTCTCTGTTGATCTTGGTGGCTTCACAGTTTGACCCACTACAATTATCTTGAGTCTACGCTATATACTGAAAAGTACAAGGGTGTTCAAGTCATCACTTCAAGTACAACAAGGGTGTTCTTTTGATTGCGCAGAACACCAGAACACCAGAGTAAAAACTCCCTTTATTTCTCTGTGTCATCCCCTACTACACTAATGCACATTTCACTACTGCTTGGTTATCATCCAAGTAGAAAGTTCTAGAACTGCTTGCTTCAACCACACGTCTTCATTCCAGACAGCTGGCCTCCCTGGAATCCCTTTTATATCCCAAACATGGAGAAATGACTGGGAGCGAGGTCAGTCAGGACTTTAGGGAGATATAGCAGTAACTCCCAGCTGTGTTCCTGTAATGTGCAAGTGGTGGTGGTGAATGACTGTGTGTACAGTTCCCACAGATAGATTCGTCTCTTCTGCAATTTGGTAACAAGTTATCCAACGATTCTTAAGGATCAGATGTTCCACCTGCTGAATGTTCACGCAAACGATTGCCGTGTTCTCCGAGCTACCTCGGCTTGGATCACCTTTGTTCATGGAGTTGTAGTTTCACCCCTTGTATGTGGACACCTGACCATCACACTCATACGTGACTTCTCCAAATCATTCCAGCAATATAATTTTGGGTTGAGGCTTTACGGATTTCTGCCCATTAGCAAAATCAGGCACTGATAGAGGGCCTGGTGCACAGCTTGCATCCCCGCTTGGTCTCTTGGGTTCACTGATGTTAGTTGCATACACTGACAATTAGGCCAGATCCTTTGATTCTAAAAGCATTTTAAACTAGTGAAACCCATTACCAGGGAATGCTCTTACTTCTTTGATTTTACAAATTACCCCTGAAAACACAGCTTTTTATACCATTGAAACAATTGCTCCTTCTTTCTTCTACCTAGAGTGTGTTTCATTATGAAGCCTTGTAAAACATTTCCCTGCAGTCACATCGTAGCAGAGTCGTCACTTCATATAGCCGATGCAAACCATGCGCTGTGCACAACTTATTCCCACTGTATCATCATCATCATCATCATCTACCCATAATTATTTAAGTAACTTAAAATGTGCACGTTTTGTTTTTTTATTACAGTGGAACCTCGGATTGCGAGTAACGTGGTTTACGAGTGTTCCGCAAACMGAGCAAAGATTTTTWATAWWTTTTTATTCGGAAACCGAGCAAGTATTAGTTCACGAGCGCCGAGTATCATGTATCACGCATACGACTCTTATTTTGACACCGAGCATCACTTTCTCACCTCCCTGCCCTCCCTCCCCCCACGGCTTTGCAAACACACAGAAACTCTGCTCGTGCGCACGCAATTTGACACTGACACACACAGACGCACAGACGCTCTCTCGCCTTTTCACCCTCTCTCCGTCTTCACAAACACACAGAAACTCTGCTCTGTCGCGATTCTTTTCAAAGGTAAGGTGCTGGTTCATTTGTTTTTTGTTTTACTTTACAGCAGTGATTCCCTTAGTATGCGCTCACGCCTGGTCAGAGAGATTTTTTTTCCTGTTAAAACTGTGTTTCCGTGTTTGTGTGTGTCTGTTTGTTGTGAAACTTAAGTGATTCCTTTAGTATGCGCTCATGCCAGTCTCGCTTTTTTTCGCTAAAACGGTGTTTCCGCTGTGTTTATGCGCTTGTTGTGAAACTTAAAAAGTGAGTCTGTTAATATACGCTCATGCCAGTCACAGAAATATTTCTTTTTTTCCTGTTAAAATTGTGTTTCCGTTGTGTGTGTGTGTGTGTGTGTGTGTGTGTGTGTGTGTGTGTGTGTGTGTGTGTTTGTTGTGAATCTTAAAAAGCGAGGTGGGGAGAGGGAGGAGGAGTGTTACCGTGTAAAACGAGGCGAGCGAAGGGGCTAATTCCACACACACACAGACACACATGGCGCCTGCGCGCACCAACGGAAACACTTATCTGTCAGGATTTATTTGTACTTATTTTAAAGGTAAAGTGCAGATCAATTTGTTTTATTTTTATTTTTATTTTATAGACTGTATTAATTATTTTGATGTATTTATTTTTTGGGGCTGTGGAACGAATAATTTGAGTTTTCATTATTTCTTATGGGAAATGATGATTTGGTTTACGAGTGTTTTGGAATACGAGCCCACTTCCGGAACGAATTATGCTCGTAATCCAAGGTTCCACTGTATTATTATTATCATTATTAATTGATCTTCCTGTAAATCAAACAGGGAATATGAAATATGATAAAATATGATTTTGACTCATAGCAACATTGCTGTCCCAAGATTCATAATAAACTGGGATAGTGTTTTGAAGTACTTACTTATTTCCTGGGGATGTAGAACGAAATGTTTGGTTTAGGCCCTGTCCCTGTTGCTGTCTAGTTTTAATAAACTGTACGTACAGGCATTTGCAGCACTAAACTATACCATTGTTTACACCCTAAACACACACATACCCACAATTTATTCGTCTCATAACATTATTTTTCCCCCATCCTGCTTTTTCTCTACCTTCTTTAAGAAATGTTCCCCCATTTTCATCCTTTTCCTCCTTTACATTTTTATATATTTCTCATCCTTTCCCTCTTCCCTTAAATGTTTCTATATCACGGGACATTTAGAGAATCTTACATTCTGTCTTCCTTGCCATAAACTGCTTCTCAACTCCCTGTGAGTTATAATTAAGCATGTTGCCTTTTTAGTCCCATTAACTTGCAAGCTGTGCAAGTATGTGTGTGTCTGTGTGTGTGTGTGTCTTTGATGGAAAAAAAAAAGGAAGAAAGATCAGACAATCAAAAATCTGTAATCTGATTTGACATTATGGCTTATTTGAAGTTGACTTCCTTTTTGTTCATGTGTGTGTGTGTGTGTGTGTGTGTGTGTGTGTGTGTGTGTGTGTGTGTGTGTGTGTCTAGGTAATGTGTTATATTCCTTATCAAAGCCACAGTGTGTAGGATTGATGCACTAAGAAGTGTGTGCTTCTTTTCTCCTGCTGTTGTAAAGCATTGCCAGGCAGTGAAAGAATGTGAAACCCTGTGATACCGGGCCAGACAGAGAGACACACCATCAGTCATATTCCTGAAGATCCGACTTTCTCCCTTTCCATCTTTATTGCCTTTCTCCTCCCCTCCTCCCTCAGTATGTCTGCTTCCTCCTCCTTTTTTTTTCTTCTCCCTCTCCATCTCTCCCTGTCTGTCTGCCCTCCCCCTGGGAAGCAGTTAGATTGGTCTGTGATGTGTATAATGCATCTCTCCACACACATCTCTGTATGTATTAGAAAAGCTGCTTGCAATTTTTGGCCTGGACAAGAAATTTTATAGATGTTTTAAATAGCTGATTGGTAAGAGGGGCTCGATGTATGATTTATTTATTGCAATTTGTAATTCACTAACAATAGAAGATGAATGGAATGTAGAGAGAGAGCGATGGAGAGATCCTTTTAAAAGAGGGGGTTGCTGTTTATGACACTTGTCGGGCTTGCTGACTCGAGGCTTATGCTAATAGAAGAGAGAGAGAGATTAACTTCCACCACCAGATGAGCCATAATGAAATAAATGACAGTCAGGATCACTACAGTTACTTCAGGGTATGTTTGTATTACTGCATTGTGTATCTGCATGAATCTCATTTGAAAGTGTACGTGTGTGTGTGTGTGTGTGTGTGTGTGTGTGTGTGTGTCTCATTCTGAGTAACTACAGCCAACCTTTGCTCCACTCTCTTTATTTTCCCGTCTCTTCCCTCCCTCTTGCTGTTACACTGCAGGGAAGTGTGGGAAAGAGATAAGTGCATGAACACACACTCACAATGGAGCTGGGAAATACCTTATGCCATTTCTCCTCCTCTACTGTATATCCCACATACAGAACACGGTTCATCTTGAAATACAATTAATTATAATGTTTATTCTTCTTTCTTTTTTTTTTACAATCATTCCTCCCTAAGTTCAGGTTTTTATTTCCGTCTCTACGCTCACTTTAAAACTAATTCCACTGCTGTTTTGCACACAGGGCTAAAGAAATAATCCCGAAACTGGACCCGCCTCCTCCTCCCCCTGTCAGCCGAAAGCGACCGAACAGGACGGGATCAGAAACGGCATCAAGTCTGGCCTTCAGCTCGTCCTTCCCAGACATCACACCCTGTTTTGTTTCTCCTGGAGAGTTCAGCAACGACCTCAGTGCGTCCTGTTCGCCGAGCGAAGACTCCGGCATGCGTTCCGACAACAAGCCATCCGCAGACGATCTGTTCGAAGACCGCAACTCCGCTCTCCTGTCCACGTCCAGCACCTGTAGCAGTCTACCAGAGGACCACCAGCTGGCTGTAACCCCGCCCCAACCGGCCACCCCCAACAGCTATGAGCACACACTTCCGTTTTCATCACCCCTTAACAGAACCTGCCTTCATATCAGTCTGAGCGAAGATGAGCTTCTGGAGGATGGAATCTCTCCCACAGAAAGCCCACTTAGTAGCTCACTTAGTTAGTCATTTAAGGGAAGTAAAATCAGGTTTATGACTGGATGAAATGTAGCTACTACAGTACTGTGCAAAAGTCTCGGCAGTTTTAGTTCATTTCTTATGGATTTATTTTCATTTTAGTATGTTTAGTAGAGTCAGAACAAAACATTTCAGACAACAGTATTCCACCAAGGCGGCAGGTGACGTACAGGTAGTGATTAACACCGTCGCCCTGCACCTCCAGGTTGTGGCTTCGATTCCATGCATGTAGTTTGCATGTTCTCCCTGTGCTTAGTGGGTTTCCTCCGCATACTCCCGTTTCCTCCCACAGTCCAAAGACATACAGATTAGGCTAATTGGCGTTCCCAAATTGTGTGTATATTTGTGTGCCCTGAGATGGATTGACACCGAACTAGGGTGTACCCTGCCTCATGGCTTAAGTCTCCTGGGATAGACTTCAGCCCACACACACACACTGCTGAATACAGGATAAAGTGGTATAGTCCATGAGTGAGTGAGTGTTCCACCACAAAATTAAAGGTTTAAGAAAAATATTTGTATGCCAGAAAAGAAAGCAGAACGTTACCTAAGCATCTACAAAATCGAAACTGCTGGAAGTTTGCAGGCAAAAAAGATGCAGGTCCAACAGTCCAAGTCCTCAGAAGAACTGTGTTACTGGGTAATAAAAAAGCTAATTTCCGTATAAACACGCTGAACCTGAGACTAACGGGTCCTCAAAGCCTTGTCACACTAAAGACTGACTTTGTTTCATTATTTATTGTTTACTGGGCTTTATAGATGGCTTCTTTTTCCTCTAAGGCATCTTTGTTCTACAGCATGTATTTGCATGTGCCTAAGACTTTTGCACAGTACTGTACAGGTATATGGCAGCAAAAGAAAACAATGCTCACAACTTTAGAGCCGGTACCGACTTCAGAGCTATCATGCATTGTTTTTGTAACAGACTGTTGACAGAGAGTGAAAAGCTGACTGCTGTGATTGGAGCATACTGTACTGACAACATCAGCTTTCCTGCCCTGATGGCACATTTGTGCTGCAGTTACTGTAGATGTTGACTCCAGGATCCCCAGTCCGACCATGACTTCAGGGTACTGCGGAATTGTCCAAGGCCTTCCCGTTTCCATTGTAGGTTTTCTCTGGGTTATCCAATTTCCTCCGAAAGTGGCTTACCTTGCCCCTTGATTTGAACAAGTGTACATGATGCCCTGTAATGGACCGACGTGCCACTGTGCATGGCTCAGAGTGTTCCAGGTTTCAGATTCGCTGCAACCCAGACCAGGATAAAACGGTTACAGAAGGCATGAATGAATGAATAAATGAAGTTTCTGCCTTTATTATATTATTAAGTATTAACTCACAGGGTTGTATTCAGAACTGAATGAAGCTTGTGTTGTAAAGATTTAATTTAAAGACCAAAATTGCGCACATGATTATCCAGATGCAACTAGCAGATTTATCCCAAGTTTAGTTCTTTTTTTTTTTTTAATTCCAAGTGGAATTTACCCAAAACAGAAGATTCTTTCAGGGTTTTTTTTTTGTTTGTTTGTTTGTTTATTGCAAGGAAAATCTCTGCATTCAAGGAACGTGAAGCCTTAAAAATCATTTTAAAGTATGTGAGTAACTCATGTCCACAATATGAATAACTTTCCTCAGATAAATAACGATGTAAATTTTGGACTTACTGTAATTCAAAACCCCACCCATAATGTGCAAATGTGCTGGAAATGAATGTACACTGGACTGCTGTATATCAGTAGAAATATTTTTTTAGAAAAATGATTAGGTTAACTTAGAACCTAGAAAGGAAGAGGTATAGAAATGTATTGGAAAATAAGACTTCCTTTTTTAATAGCTGCTGCTTTTATTGTTAGAGTTTCTATATTTCAAGTCCATGGGCTACTTAATTAAAAACACTGCTAAAAATGCTTTGAAAGTTAAAGAGCAGATAAAAGAAAAATGCAGAGAAAGTAAGAGAGAGAAAGAGAGAGAGAGAGAAAATGGTCTAGGTCAAGTCGGATTGGTTAGATTGGTTTAAGTAATAGAGAACCAAATGAAGAGAAGTGTAATTAAAATTCTGAATCATGTTTGTAACACTGCCGTTGTATCATCGTCAGCTAGAAATCCAGACAAGATTCTTATCCCTCCAGAGCAACAGGGATAGACAGCCTGAAAACTGGGAGGGAAAAAAGTGTGAATTGAATCTGAGGAAGCGAGACCAAGGTAAATCCGTTGTCTTGCTCTGTGGATTTCCTCGTTATATTATTGATACAGATAATAGATTTAACAGGTGATACAGATAAAATCATTGTAAACACACACACACAAATCTGGTTTTAACCTTGGTCTTATCCAGTCACTGAGGAGTTGTGACATAGTGTGATTTTTTTTAATCACATTGCAATAGACACAGATTGCAATTTAACCTGCAGTATGTAACTTTTAAATGTACCATTTAGGATTCAGTCTGCTAACAGCAACTACTGGCACAAATGATGCTGTTAAGTTGATGTTTGCCAATATTTATTTCACACCTCAGAAATCTTTTTTAAGTAATTATTTTTTGACAAACTCTCCATAAATTCCTGACAATGCCTACTGTATATTAGCTGTAATAAACTACAGCCGTTTACGATAAGATAATTGCACAGATCCATGTTATATTTTTAATTTTAAGCAATTAAATGTGCAGCTCTACTGTGGATTTAAAATATCCCACTTAACCCCAGTTATCGACTTTGGAGACAGAAAAGTGAAATGCTCATAAAGATTTAAAAATGTTAGTTTTGTGTAAAAGAAATAGAAGGAACAAAAAGGAAAGAAAGAACAGTAAGAATGAGTCAGGTGGAAGTGATCAGGGCTTACAATCTGCTCCTACTGTACAAGGAAAGGCTCATTTGGAGTGTGGAAGTTATACTGTATGTACAGGAATGCAAAAAATAAACAAAAGGACATTAAACGATAGCAATGTTAATTCTTCTTCTTCTTTTTTTCAAGTGGGTCCTATAACATCATTACCGTGAATTAGTTGTGGTGTCCAGACATCATTAATGTTTCTGTCATAAAACTGTGTTTCCATCCATTGATTCGGCTAGCCTCTTCTTCCTGAATGATGACTTGAGTTCCTGTTGTATCTCACACACCCTTGTGCCATCTTGCAAACTCAGCTAAACTTAGGAACATTACAGCTCATTCTTTCTGTCTAAAAGCATTTTCAGTGCTGCAGGATAATGTCTCCTCACACAAGGATTTTTATAGTATCCTAAGGGTAAACCACCTAAACATCTGTATTATTTAGTAACCCTTTGTAGACATGATGTATGTATGAAGTCATGTCTAAAAGTCTGGACGCCCTCTTTTAATAATTCTACCGTTTTTTGTGTAAAAACATAATTAAAAAATCATCAGATAATAGAGGGTCTTCTTTTTACGCACATATGACCTCAGACAAACAACATATACCCCTTTTCACTGTGACATTATTTATTTTACAATAATAAAACCAAAAAGAAAAAACCGTGTGGGCAACACAAAGTAAGTCAAGTTATTTAATAGCTTGCAGATCCAGCTTTAGCAGCAATAATTTCAAATGATGTTTCCTGTAATACTTTATCAGTCTCTCACACCAGGAATTTCAGTTCATTTTTCTTCAATTCAATGAGGTTTTTAAGCATTCACTTGTGCTACCAAAGGTCCTGCCACAGCATGGGTTGATGTCTGGACTTTTCCTGTTGCATGACATAATTTTGATGGCCTCACATGTGCCTCTTGAATGCTCTGGTCAACTCAATGACTGCAAGGTGCCCAGTTCCTGTGGCTGCAACATAAGACCAATTCATTACCTCTCCTTTTCACCAAACATGGGGCTGGGCATTAAGGCAAAACAACTTAATTTTAGTCTCGTCTGTCCATACCACATTGTTCGAAAAGCCTTGTGCTTTGTTCAGATGCAGTTTTGCAAATCTGTCATGCTTCCATGTTTTAGACAAAAGAGGCTTTCTGCTGGCAACACTTCCAAACAAACCGTATTTGTTCAGTCTTCTTCTAATTGTGCCGCCATGGATTTTAACATTTAAAATGTTCAGTGAGGCCTGTGAGGTCTGAGATGTAGCTCTTGGGATTTTTTCTCTGAGCACTTCATGGCCTGACGTAGTAAATGTGCTGGGACATCCACTTCTAGGAAGACTGACAACTGTTTTGAATGCTTTCCACTTGTGAATAATCTATCTCACTGTATAACATTGAACTCCAAATTCTCTAGACCAGCAAACTTCCGAAACTTCTGCTTTTATAGAAGTCTGCCCACCTGCTGATGATCAATTAGTTAAGGGTTAGAAGATTAACAGCACCTGGCTGCAACTTACCTCTTCAACCCTGTGGAAGCAGTAAGGGGTACCTTTTTTTGTTAAATAAATGATGTTGCAGTGAGAAAAGATTAATGTTGTTTGTCTAATGTTGTGTTTGATTAATACTGAGAACTGCAATGATCAGATGATTTTTAAAAAGTTTCTCCCCGAAAACCAAAAGAATTAAAAGGGGGGGGGGGGTACAAGCTTTATAACATCTATGAAACATATAACAGCTATGAATTATTTAGTAAAAACTAAATACGGTACGGTATATGAACTCTTTTATTTTGGGGAATTTTCTTAAGGACATGTTCAAGGACCTGAATTTAAGTTTGTAATATTGGCCTAAAGTAGAACCCTGTGGGATACCATATTGTAATTTTTAGACTATGAGAATCTTCACAACTTAAAAACATACTCAATGGATAAGCCCAAGCACCTGCCAAATAAATATGTAGCTGTAACGAGCTCTACAATGCAGTCATAGATGGATGAGATTTTTGGGCAAATTTATTTGCTCACAGTTTAAGAGTTTAGGCAGGAAAAGTTAGCTATCATTGTTGTGTGCTCTGGCAAGCCCAACTACTCTAATGTCCTTTTTCAGTTATATGCTGCTTTAAATGCAAGTGTGTGAGGATGTAAAAATGCTAACCGTCATTCATCTTGGTACCAATCACTACGGGCAATTTGGGAACACCAATTAGCCTAATCTACATGTCTTTGGATGGGGGGAGGAAAACAAAGTACCTGGTGAAGCACGGGGAAAACATGCTAATTCCATGCACTCAGACCCGAGGTGGGAATCAAACCCGGACCCTGGTGATGCAAGGCACCAGTGCTAACCACAATGCCACCGTGCTACTGCTAAGTGAACTAAACTGCAAAAAAGAAGCAAGATAAATAGAACACCCCCACTGCCTTCCACCCCTGGCCTGGGAAAACAGAAAAGCAGGCAACAAAAATTTTGAGAAATTTAAGCATAGCCATGTGGCATTGCAGGGATTCTTCTCAGCTTGATCTTTGAGAAAGTGTACACAGGGAATCCCTCACAGTAACATACAGGTCAAAAAAGAATTAAAGCCAGCAGCACATAATGAAAGAAGAAAATATGAAAACAGGGAGATCCTTCTTTAAAAAATCAATTCAGAGAAATCATGTTAGTTCTCACTCTGTGCCTCTCTCCATTTCTGTGTCTCATCCTCCTCCACTGATCCTCTTCATATTGATGTACAGGAAAGGTCCATCAATATACATTACTTTGTGCTGGTGAGAGAGGAAAGACACAGTGAGGGAGAATCAAAGCCAGAGCAAAATGGACAGGAAGAGCTTTTTAAAAGACTTTTTTTTTAGGGAGGCAGGTTAACAAGACAGACATCTCTTGAGGATGAAGTAGACACTCTGTTCCTTTTCTTGATTGAGCTAAGCGGAAAGGAGGACCTGGGTGTTTATGGAAAGCTCTCAGAAAATATTTGAACAATCCTTAGATCTCAGTTTCGTAATACCTAGGACGATATAATCCAGAATCCCCTGATTGAGATGTATACAAGAGAGCATTTAGGAGGTTCCCTAAAGATCTGACAAAAGTGTTCCTTCTTTGAGCCATTAGCCTTGACTCCAATAAAAAGAGGACAGTTAGCTCATGTTCTCCATTTAAGAACAATCTGATAACATGCTTTGTGGGAATTAAACCAGAGGAATCTATTGAGGGGAAATTTATCCAATGTAATGACCTGGCTTTAACCTTAAATGACTCTGCCTTTGTTGTAGCCTTTTATTTTATAGAGCTTGAGTTCCCAACTGACGAAATACTTTGTTTTAAATATTTTAAAGCAAATAGCATTTTTCACAGCCATATATAATTAGTTTATATATATATATATATAATCATCTATAATTCTCTTTCCTTGCTTTCCTGGGTAAAGCATCCATTATGTTGTCACCTTTTGATCATTGGAATCGCTTAAAGCATTTTCTCTTTCCTCATACATAAAATCTTAAAAGAAAAACGAAATGTGGATAATATGCCACTCCTCTGTATTATACAATCAGACCACAGTATGGCATGACCACTTATGGCATTCCAGTTTTTATTTTATTTGTTTACTACATACTGTATAGTTCTATAACTGCATGATTTCCTGACTTAGGAGTACAGTTATAACAATTTAAAGCATATAGAATAATACTCTATTCATAAAGCCTGTCCCTTCTACACTCATCTTTTGATTCTGCCTTGCTTGATTTGCTTGTCCTTCCACGATACCCACCATCTAGCCAGATAGCTGGCATACAGTACAGGACAACTAATATGCTTCTAGCATGGTTGAATGGTTTCACTCTACCTACAGGACCATGTGCTTCTCATTGACGACATTGATGAATTAGCTGTATTTCTGCTGGTCTGAAGCTCTGGAAACATAGTTTCTTTCCCTCTTCTCAAAGAACCTCTTGTTCTTTTCACTCGGGTTGCATTTTTCTCATGGGCCATGTTATGCTAACAGTGTCAGGTAGTGCCTTTACACTCCTACAGCCTGTGTTTAGAGCTCTGGGTAGATGGGCAGCAGCCTGGAACTCTCTCAAGGACATGGCCCGACTTTGAAAGCAAAATGATACATATGTTGCCACAATGCATTGTTTGGGCAGATTTACAACCTGGCGCAGATCAATGACTTGTTGGCAGGAATGACTCAGGATTCGTTCAGGAACTGTGACAACACAAATCAAAAACTTTATTTATTTATTTATTTTTACGATTGTCCTGCCTCCATTCTCACACTTCATCATAAAACTGTGAGAGGGGTGTACATTATATCTGCATTCCAATTTGGCCCTTTTTTTGAGGTTGTCAACACATTTCCATATGTGGTTCCCCCTGGCAGGGTTGAATTGGACAGGATGACCTGGCCATAACTGGCCTCACAGTAGGTTATATTTCTTTCCTCCTCTGCCACTGATTATTCCAATGCTTTAAGTGGTTCAGTCACTAGTCCTGCTTGTGGTGCGTCAAGACCTTGTGTACCTTTTACCAGTCACTGGAACACCCTGGCAGCTACAGTTGAAGTCAGACGTTTACATATGCTTAGGTTGGTCATTAAAATATATTTTTTAAACCAATCCCACAGTCATGTTAAAAGAACTCGATTTGGCAAGCTGGTTCAGACGTCTACTTTATGCATGCCACGAGTCATTTTTCCAACGGTCGACATCTTCGATTTTTGACAATTCCAGCATCAGACATTCACATACCGGTCTCAGCTGACTCTGCCTTTAAACAGCATTTAAAATTCCATTAGTTATGTCAGAGGTAGCTTCAGATTATTTGGAAAGGCTAATTGGAAGCATTTAAGTAAATTGGATGGGTACCTGTGGATGTATTTACTGTAGGAGTACCTGGGGATTTATAAGGCCTACCTTCAAACACAAAACACTCCTTTGTTTGAAATCATGGGAAAATCAAAAGAACTCAGCCTCAGACCTCAAACAAAACTTTGTCCCTACAAAAGTCTCATTTATCTCAAGGACATATGTTGAGGCATTGGAGTGGCCCTGACCTGAAATTTTGTGGGCAGAACTGAAAAAGCATGTGTAAGCAAGGAGGCCTACAAATCTGTCAGGAGGCATGGGCTAAAATTACTTATAACTTATTGTAAGAAGCATGTGGAAGGCTACCCAAAACATTTGACTCACGTTAAGCAATTTAAAGACAACCTGCGGCAAGATAGCTATGGAGCAAAAATCTTACGTCAAATATTGGTAACAATTTTACTAAGTTACTCGCAATCCAAGGTTTTAATGTATTTCTCTGAGCATCGCTGGGGCGTCCACTCCTAGGGAGATTGTCTTGAATGCTTTCCACTTGGGAACAATCTTTCTCATTGTAGAATGTTGAAGTCCAAATTTTTGAAAATGTTTTTTTTTTTTTAACCCTTTAGACATTGATATTCAGCAATAATTGCTTCTCTAAGACTATTGCTTATGTCTTTCCGTTTTGGCATTGTTTTAACAAAAACCCAAGAACTTCTGCTTTTATAGAGGTTTGCACAGCTGCTGCTGATCAATTAATCAATCAGGTGATTAACAGCACCTGGCTGCATCTTACCCTCATAAATCCTGTGGAAGCAGTACAGGGGTACTTAGTATTGGACAAATGTTTTGTTAAATAAATAATGGCATGGTAAAAAAAAAAAAGTTATATGTTGTTGGTCTGAGGTTGTATTGGCATAATACTGAGATCATTTTTATCATATTTATATATTCAAAAAGTGAAACTCATATTCCACAAAGACTAATATATTCCAATTTTGATGATTATGGCTTACAAATTCAGTACCTAAAAAAATTATATTACTTAAGACAAATAAAAATAAATAACAGAGAAATGTCGGACTATTGAAAATTATGAACATGTACAGCACTCAGTACTGTCTGAGTTCCCTTTGCATGAATTGCGGCGTGGCATGGAGGTTATCAGTCTGTGGCACTGCTGAGGTGTTATGGAAGCCCAGGTTGCTCTGATAGCGCCATTCAGCTCTTATGTATTGTTGGGTCTGGTGTCTCACATCTTTCTTCTTCACAATACTCCACAGATTCTCTATGGGATTTAGGTCGGGTGAGTTTGGTGGTCAATCAAGCATTGGGATGCCATAGTCCTTAAATCAGGCATTATTACTTTTGGCAGTGTGTGCAGGTGCCAAGTCCCGCTGGAAAATTAAATCAGCATCTCCATAAAGCTGCTCAGCAGAGGGAAGTACTGTATGAAGTGCTCTTAAACCTCCTGGTAGATGGCTATGCTGACCTTGAACCTGATAAAACACAGTGGACCAACACCAGCAGATGAAAGGGTTCCCCAAACCACCACTGACTGTAGAAACTTTACAAGCAAGTTGGATTCTGTTCCTCTTCTCTCTTCCTCCAGACGAGATCTCCAAATGAAATGCAAAAATTTACTTTCATCTGAAAAGAAGACTTTGGCCCACTAAGCAACAGTCTGGTCCTTTTTGTCTTTAGCCCAGGTACCCTATGGCATGCCGTTTAGGAAAATATTCATGAGAGAACTTAATGAAAACTCTGAATATATTGAATGAAACATGAGAATATTGAATGGATTCCGAATATATTGATTGAAACTCTATATATATTGAATGAAATTTGAATATATTGAATGAACTGTGAGAATATTGAGTGGATTCCGAATATATTGATTGAAATATATA
>QMIH01000824.1:154403-169462 GCA_003987875.1 Clarias batrachus | reverse complement strand
CCCCCCCCCGGCTTCACAGAGACACACACACTCTGCTCTACACAGAAACTCTGCTCTGTTGCTCTGTTTTTTGTTTGTTTGTTTTTTTTTTACTTTATAGCAGTGATTCCGTTAGTCTGCGCTCACTTGAGTGTCATTAGAGAGATTTGTTTTTTTCCCGTTAAAACAGTGTTTCCGTTGTGTGTGTGTTTGTTGTGAAACTTAAAAAACGTGGTCGGGGGAGGGAGGAGGAGTTTTACTGTGTAAGACGAGGCGAGGGAAGGGGCTAATTCCACACACACACACACACACACACACACACACACATACACACATACACAAATACACAGCGCCTGCGCGCACAAATGGAAACACTTATCTGTTGGGATTTATTTTAACTTTTTTTAAAGGTAAAGTGCAGGTTAATTTTTTACATTTTTACTTTATATATTGTATTAATTATTTTTATGTATTTATTTTTTTGGGCTGTGGAACGAATTATTTGAGTTTTCATTATTTCTTATGGGAAGATTTGAATTGGTTTACGAGTGTTTTGGCATATGATCCCGCTTCTGGAACGAATTATGCTCGTAATCCAAGGTTCCACTGTACTACAAATATTATACATGACAGGGATTCAATCTCAACATAAAGTGAGATTGCTGTTACCATCCTCAAGTCGATTCATTTCCTAAAGTCGATTCTCTTCTAAACGGACTCTATAAGACTTTCCTATGGTGGAAGGCCAAGTAACTGTTACAGTGAGCCGACACTGGTGTCTCCTTCCATAAATGTTAAACAAACATTTCTTTACTTTATTTCTTTTTTACAAAACAACATTGTCTGTTGGTTAATTATTAGGTTCAGATTATATGGAGCACATGTGTGTGAATCAGTTCATACCATATACAGTAAATGGTAACACATTAATGTAATCCCACCTTTCGAATTATGGCCAATCCTGTCAGAGCACTGTGCTGTCATAGAAAATGAACGACACTAGTTCGTATTTCTTTTAGTGGTTTGCAAAAGCTTCATGAGTAGCAAAATATTTTTTTCATTAATTCGTTCATGCATTCATTTTCTGTACCACATTATCCTGCACAGGGTCTCAGCAAACCTGGAGACTATCCCAGGAGACTTTGGGCACCAGGCAATTTAGGAATAGCCTAATCTGCATGTTTTTGAACTGTGGGAGGAAACCGGAGTACCTGGAGAAAGCCCACCAAGCACAGGAAGAACATGCAAACTCCACAGTTTACAATATGTATATGCAGTCTATATAAGTACTGTATAATAAATAAGGAAAATCCCCTTGTATAGCAACGGACATTTTTCTTATAAATGGTCATCATGATCTTCAAACAATTGCCATCTGTTCCTCATTTTTACTTCTGTCCGATTGTATATACAGATTATCTACCTTCATTTTGTAAGACCGTGTTGCAGTGCATTTCCTCAATTTTAATGTCACGCTTAGTTCCTGGTTCATTCTGTTGTTTGTTATACTGTATGTGTGTGCACTATTAAACCATAAGATGCTTTTTACATAAAGAAATGCATGCCTAAATGCTTTCTCAAGTCATTTTTATACTAAAGTAGTTTTACATTAGGATGCAATTTTTACAGGAGGATCTCTGAGCTTTTCAAAGACTGCATGTTGCAGAAATGTCTGGAAAGACTACACCAATTTCTACCTGCTATAAAAAGATCTGTAGAAATAGCCCGCAGGTAATATACTGTATATCCTGTCATCATTATAAAGATCATATTATATCTTGTGTGGGGGAAAAACTTCCTTAATATGCTAACTCTAGGTCGGATTCTGTTTAAACTACATAAACTATGGCTTTTAGTGCTTTGAGTTCCTAGCACTGGTAAACCCTACTGTACATGCATGCTTAGAGTAGTTAATTTGTCAGTGATTAAGTACAACTTGAATGGCTAAAAAACTTTAAAACAGAGGCAAAATCTTAACATTAAAATACATTTTTATTTGCATAGCGTGTAGCAATGGTCTTTGTCTCAAAGCAGCTTTACAGAATTTAAAAAAAATAGGGAAATGTGTTTGAAATGTGTGAGAAGATATGCATGAATCAAAATGATCAGATTGTTCGACGAGGGTGCAACTGAGGTTGCAATAGGAACAAACCTTGAGGGTTTGGGTGAATTATGATGGTCAGATGACAGAAACAGAATATCTTCAACAGGTCTTGTGGGCCCAGGATTTGTTCTCAGTAGCCAGTATTAACATTAACATATTTCCCAGTGCATGTCCAAAACCCTCTATAAACCTTGCCTGACCCAGCACTCAGACTCCTAATCTTAATGAAGTGTTTGGTTCCTTAACTGAAATACACTATATGAACAAAAATATTTGGCCAAACCTGTTAATTATTGAATTCAGGTGTTCCAATCAGGCCCCTTATCACCAGGGAAGGGCAATCTGAATGCTTCAGCATACCAAGACATCTTGGACAAGGCTATGCTTCCAAACTTGTGGGAACAGTTTTTGCAGGGAAGGCTTTTTTCTACTCCAACGTGTGGAAGAACTTGACTGGCCCTAACACAGAGCCCTGAACTCAACTCCATCGAGCACCTTTGAGATGGAAACTGGAATGGAGATTGCGAGCCAGGCCTTCTCGTCCAACATCAGCGCCTGACCTCATAAATGCTCTACAGAATGACTGGGCACGAATTCCCACAGAAATAATCCAAAATCCTGTGGATTGCCTTTCAAGAAGAGTGGAAGCTGTTATAGCTGCCAAAGAGGGACCAAGTCCATATGGAAGATTTTGATACAATGTCTTTGATGTTTGGCCAAATACCTTTGTACATATATTGTACATTAAGACACAGCCAATAATTTATGACTGTCATTGTGAGCGAGTGTGCATGATACACGCACAATGATACAAGAGTTATTAACTGTGAGATAATCAAATAACCCTCATACATACAGTAGACATACTCCCGGACATACAATCTAGATCAGGGGTGTCAAACTGGATCCAGAATGGGCCATGTGTGTGCAAGCTTTCATTCCAACCAAGCAGAAGCCACGGATGTTTAATTAGTCATTCTTGGCTTTCAACAGACTATCAGGTGTGGCTTCTGCTTGGTTGGAATGAAAGCCTGGATCCAGTTGGCGCTCCGTTTTTTAGATGAAAAAGAGAGAACAAAGTCTCTTAAATTATCACCACATAATGAAATCCATACAAATAAATGTACGCTGATGATGTTATTGTGACATTCTTTTTATATTGAGTATTCAATTCGATATCATCATTGATGATACTGAGACATTATCATGATATACTGTACAAGGTCCTCTTATTGATTTAATGACACAAGCATTTAAGCCTTTTAAGGTTGAACGAGGTGGGGACGGTCCACAGGTACCTGGGCATGATCTTGAAAGCTAGACCAGATTAGAACATCAATACAAGTAAACATAACAGTGGTGTTTGCGGGAAACTGGATTAACCCAAGGAATCAAGAAAAAAAAAATTAAGGCTGTCTTTGTAAGGCTCGCCATTATAAACACTAACTTTCATCCCATGCATGATACGTTTGGTTAAAGAGAGAAGCAGTTTCAAGAAACAAACTGATACGCTGAGTATACTGTGCTCAGGAGTCATGTTATGTTTTTCTTGTCTATGGTAACAAGGAATGTAATTAATCATCTTATTATCAGAACAGCACTGAGTCTCAGGGTACTGATCGCTCCGTCAGGCTTCCAGTGATATTCTGCTCACGTGACCAGGGTTATGTTAACTCTCACGCTGATTCACTGCTTAGATTTGCCCTTTTTTTTTTCACAATCGCATGTACTCTTTTATCTGTTTTCTTCCTTTCATATCGCCTGTCTCATATACAGGGTGAGCCAAATGTCTGGATTCACAGGTGTTTCAGTTTATAAGAAATGTGATAGTTTTCTTTTCATTTAGGACCCAAGATATCTTCAAAACAAACAACAGAAATATGAATAGAAATCTTTCTGATGGAAGCCAGATATACAGTATGTACATGTACTGTAGTTATATCAGGTTTTACATCACTTGCTCTTGTTTTTTTTTTTTTTTGTTTTTTATGTCTCCAGACTTTTGGGTCATCCGATATGTGAGGTGGTCTGAGAAAACCTTTCGAAATGTTACTACAATCAGTTCTGGAAAACAGATGAAATCATATAAACGTAGGTATTATAAGCATATTACTGTATAAGGGTACATGCAGTAGATGGCATGTACTGGAGGTTATTTGAATCTAAAATATGTGAAATACCATATGTGTGTTTTTTTGCTATTGTGCACCAGTTTCATCAGTTGGCCATTATCCCTATCACCCAAACACAAGAGCAGCCATATCTCATCAATAACAAGACAGAACAACAACAATCAGTGGGAAATGAGACTGCACAGTGTTAGGAAGTTTGGCTCACACATTGAAGCACCCAGTAGCTTGTTAAAAGTGTTGGATGCAGCATGTGTTAGCTAGGCCTTTAGGGGCACAAGCAGCTATACTGTAGTTAGCTGTCTAACAGGAGCCAGGGGAAGAGATATTTCAGGTAATCTTTTGACTCCTGGAGGTAAGTCAGGGTAATTTTGAAAAGGTGTGTTCATTTAATTTCCATAAAGAAATTCACTGTCTGGTGGCAAACCCTGGCTTGAGAGTTTACTTACAGCTTGATTCAAATGCAAAAAGTCTGTAAGTGCTGATTTGTTGTCAACTGTCTGTTGACTTGAACTTGGAGTGATTAGCAGACATAAACACTACATCGTTTTATTTCATTCATCAGTTCAGAAAAATCATATTTTATCAAAATGAAATCATGTCTAGTAAATTAGACTTTCAAATGCTTCCTTTTTAAAGACTTATCACTCCATCGCACATTTCACTCCATCTACAGGGTGGGCCATTTATGGTCTCCTGATCTGACCCCCTTAGACTTTTATCTTTGGGCTCATCTGAAGKYARTTGTCTATGGTGTGAAGATACGAGATGTGCAGCACCTGAAACTACGGATACTGGAAGCCTGTGCTGGCATTTCTCCTGCGGTGTTGCTATCAGTGTGTGAAGAGTGGGAGAAGAGGGTTGCATTGACAATCCATCACAATGGGCAGCACATTGAACACATTTTATAAGTGGTCAGAAACTTGTAAATAACTCATGGAAGAATAAGGTTACGTTAAAACCAAACACACCATTGTTTTTCTTGTGAAATTCCCAATACGTTTGATGTGTCACATGACCCTCTTCCTATTGAAAAAAACAAAGGTTGGATCCAAGATGGCCGACTTCCAAATGGCCACCATGATCACCACCCATCTTGAAAAGTTTGCCCCCTCACATATACTAATGTGCCACAAACAGGACGTTAATATCACCAGCCATTCCCATTTTATTAAGATGTATCCATATAAATGGCCCACCCTGTACTATGTCTTTACTTCTGCTGGATCAGCATCATCATTGATAATCCTGTAGTATTATTATTTATTTATATACTGTATAAATGTAACTAGGAGCCAAAATTTTGTACTAGATCCAGAATGCATTGAAAGGTACTACCACAAGTAACCTCTTTTAACACCTCATGTGGCCTCAGGTGTTAAAATGAGGCCAGAGTTTGGAAAATGGTTATATAGTGTATGGGCGAGTCTCAAGAGTGGTACAAAAAACACAAACATTAAGATTAAATCATTTGTTACAAATATCTTGAAATGACATAAGGAAATATTTTTTCACATATCCCAGGTAAGAACCTGGGGTCAGTACACATGGGTCAGCCAGGATGCAACACCCATGGTGTTGGGGGCTGATAGGGTTAATGGCCTTGGTCAAGTGATCAAAAATGCAATGGGCTTGAACACCCAACCCTCCAGTTAGTAAGCCAGGCCCTTAACCATTTGATCTGCCACTGCCCCATAAAACATACAGTGAGTTGCAGTGGAGGAGGGTCTCTTGTTGCTGGTAGAGGTCAGTGGAGAATAGCTACAGTAAACTGGTTTGAGCTGAGAAGAAGGCTACAGTAACACACTGCAGAATGGTACAGTAAGTTAGATGGACTACTACAACAATAGACTGTCAGACAAGAAGATAAATCTAATGCTACACTGGATTTCTCCTTCTAGTCAATCTTTGTTGTGTGTCTTTGGTAAAGGTGAGACCTGGCAGCTCATGTGTAAACTAGGATGTTCTGATGTCCCCACTGCCCCCTTTACCATACGTGATTTGTGGAGTAAAGGGACACTTTATAATCCAGGGTTCTCTCTTGTTTGTGCTATCCTTCTGAATTGTTCTTCTAAGCTACAGTAGATATGCCAGACTCCTCCTTGTGCTCTGATCACAATATATAGCTTTTGTATGCTCTGATCATGACTAATGATTTTTCTCTTTGTCTGTCAATCTGTACATCTATTCTTGCTGCCTGATGTGATGTCTGTGCCAGACCCTGACACACCCTCCCGCTGCGGCTACTCATGCTCCCCTGCTGCTTTCTTCCTGCTTCGTGATCTGCAGCTTTCAGCCCTTATGATTTACCACCTGCTGATGTGGATAATTTCAGCTGGATACCCTAAACACTTCCTGTTTCAGCAGATAATCTCACTTTATAGCATAGACTTGGACTGCATAAGAAATGTTGCTGTACTCACACTGTTAATATGGATTTTCTTTCTTTATTTTTATTCTTTTCTTCACTATATAACTGTTTATAATTGTATTTTTATTGTACTGTATAAGGTCTTGCCACGGGCTTGATCATTAGAAATGTGGATCTATATCCAGATTTCAAGATATGTCTAGATTTCTATAAAGCTGAACTGTTTATTATTGATTTTTGATTAATGTTTATTGTGAAAAGCATTATAATTAGAGCCCAAGCTCTATGACATCAGCAATACAGTTTGTCGTTATAGTGTGTGAGGTCCCTCTTTTTCTTTTAAGGATTTTTCTTTTTTTCAGCATCCAAGGCTTTTGTGGGGTCTTAACATGCTCAAAGACTCATGAAAAATTGGTGGACAGGTTGGAATCTACTGCAATTAAAATGCATTAGGGAGTTTGGGTACCGGAAATGTGACGGTGTTGCTGCATAGCTCATACACACTTGAAATGTGTGCATACAGTACAGTATATCACACATTATATAGCAATAGCTCATGCACATTAAACACAGAATTCGTAAACCAACTGTTTTTATCCCTGGTTTTGTAGAAATTATAACTAATTAATTGTTCTGCACCCCGTCCTTTTGGTGCACCACTGGGAAACATTATTCAAATTGAATCCTTGCCAAGCATCAATAGTCAGTAGGCTACTTTTTCCAGTCTTTGATTTTGATTTTTAATGTTATTGCAAAAAAAGTTGCACTAAGAAAGACAGTGTTGATGCATATAGTGGTTCGAATACGTTAGGGAGGCCACATTCAGGGCTGATACAGATACAGTACTGATGTCTAAAATTATAATGTGCCCAATGGCCAGTACTAATGAGTTTTTATTTGGTTACAGATCATGTATATTTCATACAGAATATGTTCTTGTGTGCATGTATAACAATCAAAAGGGCTTTATCCTGTATATGAATACAGGATAAAGACAAATAACTACAGCTGAAGAAGAAGGGTGCTGCTCTAATTAGCCTCGACCCTGGATTTTTATTTCCTCCATAACAAACGGTGTAGGGAACCATTGCAGTATTCTAGATTCATGTACAGAGCCAGTCAAAGGTTTGGACACACCTTCTAATTTAACAGGCTTTCCTGATTTTTATTTCTTTCTATATTGTAAATCAATGCTGAATAATCTCCTTTGAACAGTTGATATAACTATGATCTGTAAAGTCTTCATAACGGCTCTAATCTGCTTTGCTATTTGTTAATTATTGATTTCTGAGGAGGCGGCATGGTGGTGTAGTGGTTAGCATTGTCGCCTTGCACTGCCAGGGTCCGGGTTCAATCCCCGGCCAGGCTCGATTCCCGACTCTGTGTGCATGGAGTTTGCATGTTCTCCCCGTGCTTGGTGGGTTTCATCTGGGTACTCTGGTTTCCTCCCACAGTCCAAAGACATGTAGGTTAAGCTAATTGACGTTCCCAAATTGCCCGTAGTGGCTGAATGAGTGAGTGTATGTGTGTATGTCTTTCTGCCCTGTGATGGATTGGCACCCTGTCCAGGGTGTACCCCGCCATGTGCCCCAAGTCTCCTGGGTTAGGCTCCAGGAATACAGGAATTAAGCGGTATAGATGATGAGTGAGTGATTTCTGAGGCTCTACATTACATGAACTTCTCCTCTGCAGCAGAGCTAGGTTTTGGTCTTGCTTTCCTGGGAAGGACTTCATGAGAGACAGTTTCATTATGGTGTTTGATGGCTTTTTCAATTCAATTTGATTTGATTTGATTTGTCATGTTGACAATCGACATTGTCGCAATGCAGCTTTACACAATCAAAAGAATTATTTAGGTTTGTATGAAATGTGAACGTGTATGAATCAAAATGATAAGATTTTGATTGAGATTAATACTCCTTTGTATAAAAAAAAAAAACAATTAAATTGATACTCATTTAACTAATGCCATATGTGTTATTTCATAGTTTTCAAACCCCAGTATTGTTTGAGAATGTAGAAAAATAAATCTAATAGATAATGTTATATTTTTCAGAATAAAGGCACAGTGTGCAAATCCCTACACATGCAAGTTAATGGCTCTCTATGCTATTCAGCTATCCTTGACCTATTGCTTAGTACAAGCAGCCCCGACAACTTTTAGTGGATCTTTCCCAAAATTGCAGCGAGTAACCCACAATTAACCAACACAGCATATATTTGTGCAAGGTTGATTGGACACACACACAAAAAACAAACTTTGGCCAGTGTCATTGGTAAATAGGAATTACATTGCAGATAAGCCGAGAGTTAACAGGCGAATACAGCTGATAAATCAGTGCATCCTTAAAATATTTTGATTGTGTTGGAGAACAAGAACATGGTCATGTCCTAACTAAACTAAACTTTTTTTAACTAAACCGCAAAAATTTTGTCATTGTTCCCCACTTCTTGTGGACTACCAGGCAGGTTGTATTTCAGTGAGCATTTTGTCTTTTGGAGATGGACAACTGACATGATCAAGAGCTAATTGTCTGGTCCTCTGAACAACTGCAACTGGCACTTTTTTCTCTAAATGCAGGTTAATAGCAGGCGGCGCCACGCGGTGGTGTAGTGGTTAGCACTGTAGCCTTGCACCTCCAGGGCCTGGGGTCGATTCCTGACCAGGTTCGATTCCCGTCTCTTTGTGCATGGAGTTTGCATGTTCTCCCCGTGCTTGGTGGGTTTCCTCTGGGTACACCGGTTTCCTCCCAAAGACATGTAGGTGAGGTTAATCGGCGCTCCCAAATTGCCTGTAGTGTGTGAATGAATGTGTGAGTGTGTGTACCCTGCTATGGATTGGTACCCTGTCCAGGGTGTACCCTGCCTTGCGCCCTAAGTCTCCTGGGATAGGCTCCAGGCCCCCAGCGACCCTGAGTACAGGATTAAGCGGTACACACGATGAGTGAGTGAGAGAGGCTAATAGCATTAGCAAAGCACAGCTGGCAAGGCTAATGCATTACTACTGGCTATGCATCTCCTGCATGTGACCTGGTCACCTGCTTTAATGTGACCTGATAAAAGTGCAGGCATACATAACTGTATCATGCAGTGGCGGATATAGATCCCCAAGGCATGTGATTAATACCTCAAGCAATGGAGCTGGCCACCTCTTTACTCTTGCATCAGTTCTTACACTGTGTAAATAGCATTGGCTATACTGTGACACACTAGCTCCTGGCCCTTAGGGAAATAATGCCTAGAGCATAAGGTGCACTGGGCACGCAGACCCTGCAGACAGTACTGCCAGTAATGAGAATCATAGCAACAGGTTGCCCAAGACAAGACATACTGTCTCATATGGAACATGGTAGTCAATGCTGTGCATCCGCAGTGGGGATCATGATGACCACTCACGAACTTCTTTAAAGGCTAAAGGAACATTTTGAGTCTCAATCACGACTCTCCGGTCTCAAGGGGTCTCTGATTGCCTACGGAGTGAACGCACATACAATTAAGTAAGACATTGATATGCATCTATAAACACTAATCAGCTTGTGTGTTCATGAGGGGCAGAGAGGCACAAGAACAAGGAGGAAGATACAACCATTAGATGTTCATTAGAGATTAAGTGCTGTATGAATAAATCATACATTTATTCATGTTGTCAATATAAGAAATGAGGAATATGAATACTGAAGGGGACAAATCATTCTAGTCATATACATTTTTACAATACAACTTAATGGAAGTCTCGGGGCAATCTGGACAACAAAGATAACAAATATAGTAATGAGGACAAACACACTACATTACAGTATTAGACCTACAGTATAAGTGTAAATATTCCATATTGTAAAGTAAATACACCGATCATTCATTATCGGTGAATTATGACCACCCACTTATAATATTGATCAGGTCCCTCCTTTTTTTTCCCACCGAATCATCTCACCTTTCTATGGAGACCAGCATTAACATTATCTGCAGTTTAAGCAATAGTAGCTCTTCTATTGGATCAGAGTACATGAACCAGCCTCAGTTCCTCACTTACTTTGGCTGCCCTGTTACCATTTCACCGGTTTTGATTCCTTGCACCACTTTTTTTTTTCCAGTCCTGACCACTGCTGACCAGGAACATCTGACAAGAGCTGCAGTTTTGGACTTGGTCTGTCCCAGTTCTCTAGACATCACAATTTGGCCCTTGTCAAATCCTTACGCTTGCTCGTTTTTTCTTCTTCCAGGTGCCATTGTAATGAGATACTGTGACTGTACAGTAGCTACTGTGACAAGTGCCAGATCCTGATGGATATATGACTGCGTCAGAGCAACTCCAAAACCCCAGCTCTTGTGGGATGTTTCCAGGCTATAGTGGTCAGGACATACCAAAGGAAGGAAAACCTGATGATGAAGGTTAATGCTGGTTCCAATGGAAAGACAAAACACAGAGCATCACTGTTTTGGTGACAAAAGGCTGATCTAATCAATGTTCAGCAGGTGAGCATAATGTTATGGCTGATCAATTGAGATAAAGTTTAAAGTTTAAACTCGCAGACAGAACCAGACACCTAGTGACCACCAAAACAGTAGGCTACTACAAACACATGCGGAATGTCAAGAGAGTCATTTGGCATACCGTGACAGTGTATTTTTCTAAACCTGTCAGGAAGATAAATAGAAGCTCACAGTGGCTGTGTTACTGTACGTTCCTCTGCATAATTTCCTCCTGAAACAGGGCCCTTGTCACTGCAAGGACAATGTTCCTGACTGGGGGGAAAAAAATTAAAAAACAAAGAAATAAAAGAAAAAAGAAATAATAATAATTCTGGCTTATTATTAGGACTTGACCTATCACACTCATTCACTCCAACTGAATCAGGAAATGTAGCAAATGTACAGTAATTTTTTTTTTATCATCATTTAATTTAATTAATTGTTGTGGAAATTAAACGACTGGGTATGCTACTGTATGCTTCTACATAAACTTGCCCCAGTTCCAACACACGATCTGACTCAAGCTTAACTTGAACAGTCGACCTTGAATCTGTCACCATTGTCCCCCGTGTCATAACTCTGAGGGAATAATCAGCAGCCAACAGCACGGCAACCGCCAACTTCCATCTGACTGTACTGTACATTCCCACATGTTTTGTTGTGATGATTCCTGTCTTCTCTGATTAGCTGTGTATTTACTGCAAACCCCCATTTTTTTCTGTGT
This sequence comes from Clarias batrachus, assembly GCA_003987875.1. Classification (NCBI taxonomy): domain Eukaryota; kingdom Metazoa; phylum Chordata; class Actinopteri; order Siluriformes; family Clariidae; genus Clarias; species Clarias batrachus. The sequence goes on along the minus strand of QMIH01000824.1, from coordinate 157,682 downwards.
CATTCTGAGGTAAACATTTAGCTCCTTGTGTTTAGCTTTATAGAAGTGTTTGTTTACATGCGGGCTATTCTGGTTTTGACTCCCCCCCCACCCCCATTCCAATCAACTTCCAGATTTTGTTGGCTCTTATACAGTAGTACAGTGGACTGTTACCTGTTTCTGGTATTTTGAACAATGTTTTGCGTACGACTGCCTGTTTTTCCCTGATGTTCTCTATATTTTAGTCATATCTAATTCCCACCCATTTTCATGGCGCTTCCACATCAAGCCAACCAGAGATTCTAGAGGTCTAAGACACACTTCTCCCAAGACACTTGCCATGAGCCGAGCACATGTCGTTACGCTGTTACTGCGCCATAAGAGGGTGGCATGAAAACTCAAAGGAAAGTGCTACCTGCCTCCATCTGTGTCACTATGATTGATGTGGGAGTGTACTGTACGTATTCCACGCTGCCATGAGTGGCTTAAATGTGCTTAAAGGGATTTTAGAGAATGTTTAAGGCAAAACTGGTTGTTTACACTCTTTCACTGGCAGTAATAAACTACAGGTAACTGTCGCATACAGTAACACCAACCATACTGTCTGCAAATGCGATTTGGATGTTGATTGAACAACATGTTATAAAATATATAGAGCTATTTGAAATAGTGAAGTGTAAGCACTGTTGCAAGCATGGAAATAATGTTACGAACAAAATAAAAATGTTACGGTTCAAATATGCACAAGTAATTTGTATACAAAAGACATGAGATCCACAAGCTGTGTGTGGAAAGCTGTTGGTTAAATGGTACCTGTGTTAAAACTGGTAGAGACTGAGGCTGATGATTTTGCCACTAAACTAAATAATGTTTCTCATGATCTTCAACAATATATGGAATTAAAAACACCTTTTTTTCTTGATCTAATTTATCGCCACTACTCTCTGTTTGACTCACTTCAAACGCACAATCATAGCATGAGTGCTCTTTATATATACAGTACAGACCAAAAGTTTGGACACACCTTCTCCTTCAAAGAGTTTTCTTTATTGTGTTCTTTATTGTGTTCTTTAGCCCAAACGTGTCTCTTCTGCTTGTTGTCTGTCCTTAGCAGTGGTTTCCTAGCAGATATTCTAGCATGAAGGCCTGATTCACACAGTCTCCTCTTAACAGTTGTTCTAGAGATGTGTCTGCTGCTAGAACTCTGTGTGGCATTGACCTGCTCTCTGATCTGAGCTGCTGTTAACCGCCGATTTCTGAGGCTGGTGACTCGGATGAACTTATCCTCCGCAGCAGAGGTGACTCTTGGTCTTCCTTTCCTGGGGCGGTCCGCATGTCAGCCAGTTTCTTTGTAGCGCTTGATGGTTTTTGTGACTGCATTCGGGGACACTTTCAAAGTTTTCCCAACTTTTCGGACTGATTGACCTTCATTTCTTAAAGTAATGATGGCCACTCGTTTTTCTTTACTTAGCTGCTTTTTTCTTGCCATAATACAAATTCAACCTCTTTGAATGAGAAGGTGTGTCCAAACTTTTAGTCTGTTCTGTATATATATATATTTTTTATTATTATTATTTACTAAAACTTAACCTAGGTATTATTAACACTAAATGGCATAGATAAATAACCACAAACACAACTATAGGCTGATAATTCAATTGTGCCATAACTGTGGGTGATGGAGTTATAGCTTTTTGAAGAAAGAAAAAAAAAAAAAGATAAAAAAAATTCACAATGATATAATCCAGTTTAACAGTTTTTGCCAAGATATTTTGGCATTTGTACTATATAATACACTCATGACTCAAAGAAAATATGGACAAAAATATTCTCTATCAGTGTGTAATACTTCTTGTTTCAGCAAATCTCATTTTGCTGTCAAACTGTTCATTTCCATGTATGTTACTGTCGGAATAAATTTGTCACTTTATGTATACAATTATAGTAAATATAGTATTCATACGCATATGAAGTATTTACATTTAAAACTAACGTTCAAATAATCTCAGTAGTGATAGTGGATGTGTAAAGCTGTACGGTTTAAACCCTGGCAGCTGTGATAGCTCCACTGTGTTCTTAGACTCAGTTATGCAATTCAGGGGGCTTTCGAAACCTCAGAGGAACCATCTTCTTTTGGCAAAAGCTTACTAAATACAAAATACTGATGGGAGATTACGTCAAAGTTTTCCGGGACAGTGCGCTGCCGGTAAGAGTGGTAGGACTAGCCGTACTTCATCTCATGTAAACAGAACTACTCAGAGAGCTCTTATTAAATCACAAACTTCTGTCCGGAGCTTTATTTTGGAGTTTCAACGCTAAGCGGTTCCGTAAGGGTTCTGACAAATCATGTGATTAGACAGAACGCAGGTGTTCCCAATGATTTTCATTGCATGTCTGAAAGTCTAATATAAACTGATTATTGCTTATTCATTCAGTTTACATGGCTTAGAATGCAACAACCATGATCAGAAACAAACTAGTCTCAGATGAAGCGATAATTGAGAACAGAGTGTCACAGTGCAAATCTAAATGGGCCAGAATCCAGAATCCAAATCCAGTGATTTAAAAAGATATATAAATAAATCGTTTTGGAAAAGAGCTTTCAAACATCCTTAATCTGAGTGTGTTACTTGGAATCGACGGCACATCAGCGGCATGTAAGAGTTGTGTATATATTTAGGAACAGTCTAAACGCCCATCCATCCATCCATCCATCCATCCATCCATCCAGAACTCACAGCTTAAGACTCATTTGCATTCTGTAAGTGTAGGTGGGAACTTGTAAACAGGCAGATGATAATTCCTCAATGCTTGCTTTTGTTTCATTTATAGGCTTGCTAATTACAGCGGTTACATTATAGGCTTTTAAACATAGCACAATATTGTGCATCAACTAAATCGCTTTTTATTTGTATATGTGTCAAAGACTATGGATTAAGATTTCCATTATGATTTTTAATATTATGACACTGCTGCAGGGTTTGGTACCTGTCATTCACCCCGTTTGCCAAGATCTGCCTACATATGCAGAGGGAAAACGCATTTGATTTGATAGGAAAATTAGTACATTCATTAAGTCTCATGTTTCTTATTATTGCTAACCATCAGATCTCCATTTCCATGGGGTCACGGTAACTAATCAGCAATGAGCATGTGATAAGTGAGTTGTGTTTTCACATTTGTTCCCGTCTTCTCGTTTCTAATTTAGTTTGCTATTAAATATTTGGTCTGTTAATCTGTTTTGCACTTACACAGGCTACCATAGCAACCCCTTTCACAATGCACCCAGGTATATATATA
>QMIH01000824.1:127641-140252 GCA_003987875.1 Clarias batrachus | reverse complement strand
CACACACACACACACACAAGCATGCGCGCACACACACACACACACACACACACACACACAATATAACCATCTGGCCAATGCAGTGAACTAACAATGCAAAACAGGAGGTCATGTCTGTCTGGCTCTAGTCTTATATTCTGCATTACTACTGTTACAAATGCTAAGAAAAACCAAATTTGTTAGCTCAAACCAACCCAACTCAGACATAGCAAGTCAAATAAACAAACAAATAAATAAATGAATTTATATATGTATATATATATATATATATATGTGTGTGTGTGTTTATATGAATTGGAAGAAGACTTTAATCAATACTGGAGAGATGAAGTATGAGGTCTCTCATGCTTCTCATCTCTCAGATTGTTGTCCTTGGCTTGCAGTAGTGAGCGACAATATGGTCATCCCTCTCTTACTGAGACGCGTTGTGAGCTCTGAGATGCTTTTCTGCTCACCATGGTTGCAAAGTCTTACCATCACCTTCCTATCAGCTCTCCAACCTCCTTATGCAACAAGACACTCACTCGATATTTTTTAAACTGTTCTTGTCAGGTTTTGCACTTTACAGCCTGTTGTGTGGGAAAATCCCAGGAGGTCAGCAGTTTCGGAAAATGCTCAAGCCAGTCCATCTGGCATCATCGACCATGCCAAGGTCAAAGTCACTCCAGCTTCAAGTGCATCTCTCTCTGATTCTGATACTTGATGTGATCAATAACAGAAGATTTTCCATCCTTATGCCTTTATCTGTGTGCGTCGTCTAGTATTCCCGCCGTATAGAGCTCCTGGGTCTCTGGTTCATTTCTGAGCTCAGGTTGGAAGAATTTCTTGCATTCTTCCTGTGTTTTCATGAGTTTTCTGCAGGGTCTCTTGATTCCTTCCAAAAACAAAATAAATATGTAACAAACAGACAAATAACACCGAAGCAGAAGGCACCTGAAATGGGTAGAAACCTGATGGTGCATTCAGAGCATTAATCTTGTATAAATGACAAATCCCAAGCTGACACTCTAGCGCCCTTATACACTCTTGGGCAATGTGCTCCAGATAACATGTTATGGTTCCTAACACACCTTTATGTCAAATAATAGTGATTTTATTCTATTAATGCCTACTATTAATTATTTAATGCCTACAGTATGTCTTTATGGAGTGTAATAATGGATTGGTTTGAATGATTTCCTTTCTGTTCTATATTATTTATCTAATTTAGTTTATTCAGAATTTCCCAAATCAAGACGTAAAACTCTATAAAAAGGCATAATTACAGTTTATTATAAAAAGATAAAGAGTTCTGTTCTGGCTTTGTGATTAGTACTGTTGGTCCTGTCGCCTTGCACCTCCAGTGTGCATGGAGTTTCCTCTGGGTACTCCGCTTTCCTCCCACAATCCAAACACATGCAGATTAGGCTAATTGACATTCCCAAATTGCCCGTAGTGTGTGAATGAGTGTGTAGATCTGTGTGTGTGTGTGTGTGTGTGTGTGTGTGTGTGTGTGTGTGTGTGTGTGTGTGCCTTGCAATGGATTGGAACCCTGTGTAACCCGCCTCATGCCCTAAGTCTCCTGGGATAGGCTCTCTGTACACAGGATTAAGCGGTATAGACGATGCATACTCTAACTGTAACTGTCATACTGTAGATATAACCTTTTTGTGTATAAAAAAATAATTGCACTATTACATTCCTCCAAAAAACATTCCGTTTTTGTTTTTCCTCACTATGTGTCTGAGATCTGAGAATTAGATTAATGGCATCATGATGCTGCCAGCACATGTGCTCTAAGAGGCACCATATGTGTGTTTTTCTGCCTAAACATATGTATTCAAGAGATACTTAAACAACCGAAATCTGAATAAAGTATAACCAAGTAGAGTTACAATAGAACCAGGATGTCTATTTCTGTACTACTGCACCACTCTATTTTAATAAAAGCAATTAATTAATTGATTGATTGATTGATTGATTGATTAATTAATGCATTAGAGCCCTTAATGTTTCAACCTATTATGATGTTAAGGCAAGATTACCTTGCACATGCGTAGTGCATGAAAACAAGCATTCTCTGCATCTTCTGGAGTGGTGACCATACTGTAGGACCACCATGTTCAGGTTAAAACTTCTTGCAAGTGCTCACAATACTGTAACTCTCCATACACAAACTGAACATGGTGGTCTCATTGTTGTGTGTTGGTACAAATGTGCACCACAAAAGAACATAAAAAATTGGCAAAGTGGTCTGAGTTTATATCAGGGCATCTAAAACTCATGACCGTGTTCTTTAAAAGGTTTTTTGCGTTTTCAAGGACTAGATATTTCTTTTTATTAAAACGTGCAACATCTTTTGGGCTACCAGTGTTCATCCATTCAGGTATCTTCTTTATCCGGGTCAAGGCTGTAGTGGGTCTGGAACAAGAATGGGACGGCATTCCATCACAGGGCCTCACACATACACATTTGCCGAAATTTTTGTGCAATTTCGAGAAAATCCACCCACTGACTTGTTTATACCTCATGGGAGGTCTGGGGCAGCAGTCAGTCAGTTTTTGAATTATCCGCAAATTAAAAGCACTGCGAAACGTTTAAAGTCAATAGAAATGTTTTAAGGAGTTTTATTCCTCTGAAGAGTGAAATCCTTTTAGAAATGCACCTAGCATTTTTGTATTAGTAGACAACTGTATTACAAAAAAGATACAGAGTGAAAAAACGTAAAAAACGTAAAAATGTATAGTGCAATTAGGCCTGAATGTATTTCAGAACATTTCCGTGTGATAAAAATCTAAATAAGATCATTAGATTTCTCTCAATTGAATTAGACTTGTTTTGGAGACATTGATAGAAAGTTACATGCACATCTAATTAGGAAATGCAATTTAATGCTGTCTAACTGAATGTGCAAATTTCCTTATGTTTATTTATGTACTGTACAAATGGATAGGAGGTAAAGAGCGCCTACCATTTTCATACCATCATGAAACATTTGGAGAGCAGGAGTAACCGTTTCCTAATTATGAGTTAATGAGGCTTACTTTGAAATCATTTGCAGACGTTAGAGATGACTACTTCACAGTCGTGATTGGTGGTCTTTTAGATCAGCTGTTAGCAACCGCAAGTCAGACACCATGTTGATGAGCATATTTCTGTCTATTCTTTAAGTAACATGTCATAAGAACAGTGGCAAAAAAAAAAAAAAAAAAATACACACAATATTTCTTGAGTTGGTTGAGTTGTCTTGGAAACCTTTTTAGTGCTTTGCCATTGCAACCTACACGATATGGCCAAATGTACTGTAAGTGGGCACCTGACCATACCAGACATAATGCATACTGTACAAGCTTTCACTAAAGTCTAAAACTATGCAGAGTAAGCACACTGGTGTTCCCAAATTTCCAATAATGTGTGAATGAGTGTTTGAGAGAGAGAGAGAGAGAGAGAGAGAGAGAGAGAGAGAGAGTGTGTGTGTGTGAGTGTGTGTGTGGGTGTGTGTGTGTGTGTGTGTGTGTGCCCTGCTATGGATTGGCACCCTGCCCAGGTTGTACCCTCCCTCCTGGGATAGGCTCCGGGCCTCCCACAAGCCTATACAGAATAAACAGTATAGAAAAATAAGAAATGAATACCTAAGGGATCTCAATAATGTTTTTAAAAAACAAGAATGAAAACAAGAATGAAAAACATGAGGAAAGCCCATGATACTACCATTGAGTTTACTGCATGAGGGAAATTATCATTATAGAACACAGATATCTGCAGATAATAACCAAAGAACAAACATGGATTTTGGAAAACGAAGCCACATACTGTATGTCGACTAGGAACTGGCTCCAAAAGTCAATCCCAATAGACCCACATGTTACAATGCTCAACGTTACGGCAGAAATATGTTGTTTGCAGCTTGGTACAAAAAACGATTTTGGTCTCCATAGCTCGTTGACCATGGTACGGCCTTCGGTCAATTATGCATTATGTTATAGCGTAATATAGTTGTACTTCATAAGTGAATGCATTATAGACCTGGAGGACCTACCACTGTTGTACAAAATGGGAATAAATACAGTGCTCACCATTAGTTTCCATGGTCCTGGTTGATGGATATACACTTTAGCTAACCAGATAACTGGAATCATTGTAGTTTAACTTACCACAAGAAATGTGGGCATTGACGGGACAATGTGTTGGGTATGAATGACTGAGTTCAAACAAATGTAAAGTAATATTAGCATATAGATTGATGCTAGCCATCTAGAATGCCACGACCATAGCATTTTAGCTAAGCTAGCTAGCTTGTGGTAATCAAGAAGTTTAGCCATGTTTTAACCAACAGCCAGGCTCTGTTCGTGTTGCTCATTTATGGAATAACTGGGGTTTAGGCGAAGTCAGCTCCTGCCAATAGGGTGATGACCAGAGCACCCACATATGAGCTTTCTAACTGCTTTTAGGAAAACCTTTGGATAACGTTACAGAGTATTTGTCCAGTTCTTTTCATGAAGTCTATATTAGATTATAACTAGATTATAACTGTTCGGATGAACTTTTAGGCGCCAGATTTTGTCCCCCTAAACTTTGTTCTCTACAAACTTACCATTTATGATGTGCGAGTTTCACTAGGGTGTGCTTCTGGGTTTAGATGTCTGCACATATCCGGTAGACACTGTGGAATGTGGTGTCTGATCTTTAGGAGCTGAACCACCAAAGATTTAGTATTCACATACTTAAAACTATTTGTCTTTATTGGGGCCATATATAAGATGAGTCTTTAAAGCCAGATTTCAGTGATGCCAAGTTGAGGACCATGAGGCTTATAGAAAACCTACCTTACATAGCTGTATGAATTTGGGGGTATCGTAACCAGAACATATACATATACATATACATGTACATAATAGGTTCATCCCTGGTATCTCTTTGTTGAATGCTGTTCGAATTTGGTAGAAGCAGGGAAACAGGACAAAACCTAATGGTTGCATTGTTACTTAACACTTTACACTTTTACACTTGCAGTAGGCTTCTTGGCCAGCCATATAAGTACTCAGAAAAAGAAAATCCAGTTAATAAAAGGCTTGACAAGCCACACATTGCCTAAAAATATTTGAAAGTGAATGAGCTGATATGTCAGGAAACCAGTTGGCTCTACACCACTGATGGATGAGAAAGCATGTACATGTTCTGTATGCTGCAGTATTTGTCATGACTGCATTTGGGAAACATAGAAACCCATCTAAGGAAACCGCTAAAAGGCTATGCAGGGGTCTACCACACTTGCAATGACGAGAATTAAACCAAATCAGGTACCTTTGGCAGGTATCTTTAGTCCCAAAAGTGCTATTATTCGTCTTTTTAGATGAAAAAAAAAGAGAAGAAAATTAATGGGGGAAAAAAAAAAACATTTCTAAACATTTCTTCTCCAATTACTGATTTTTGAATAAGTCTAGCCTGTTTTGTGTCTGGGACATCAGCATTATGAAACTATCTAAAAATAAGATCAGTCAAAGCCAAATGAAAGACACACAATGACTATTATCCATGATAACGATATTGGACACAATTTACATAAGTCTGAATAAATAACAAAGGATGGGGAACCTCTACGTTGAGGTAAAACTGTTGAAAAAAAAAATAGCCATAAGTTACCATCTGGTAGCTATTAACTCTTGAGTTAGGGTGCATGTGCCAGGAAAGAACATGAGGATTGGCAGAATGCCTGGGTTACAAAAGTATGCAGGGGCAATGCCAGAAAACCAAACTAAACCAAAACAAAAAGTAATTGCTGAATATTTTTCCGGAAGGTGAAGGTGGATGCTGGAGTAGTGAACTGGCTGGGTAGGATGTAGTAAATCCCAGTAACTGAACTTCTCATTTGCAGTTAAATGCTAGCTCTTTAATAACACAAGTTCCTGAAAAATGCGCCTTTTAAAACTTGCAACAGCGGTGCTAGCTGTGCTCCTGCGCACAAAGCACAGTCCATGAAGATGGAGTGTGCCGAGTGCTGGAGTGGAAGAACTCAAACATCATGCAAAGAGCTTTGACCTCAACCAAACTGAGCACTTTTTGGAATAAACATGAAGTGGAATGAAAAGACGTATAGAATGTAAAGAAGGCTGTACGTCCATCAGTGACAATCCTGGCTCTGGCGTACTGAGAAAACTTTCTACCTGGATGGTGTCCAAACACTAGTGAAATGTTAGGATAAGTGAATTATATGTGTATGTGTAGAAAAATAAAGGGAGTTCTTTTCTATCATAACTGTTCTGTTATTCTGCACAGTCAAAAGTCTAGTGGGAGGCCTTCCTGGAAGAGTGAGAATAAACTGCCGTAAATGCACTTATGGTCATGTGTTCACACACTATTGGCCCTAGTATTACAAAGCGTATTTCATTTTGGGTAGGCATAAAGGGAGACCAGTAATACACAGTGCAGACATAACGTGGACTACAGTAATACACACATCAGTTGATGTGAGTAATATTTCAGTGTAGTGCTGTCAAAGGCGGTGGTTACCACTGTCGCCTTGAATCTTCAAGGTCCGGGTTCGATTCCTGCCTTTGGGGTCTGTGTGCGTGGAGTTTGCATATACTCCCTGCGCTCTGGTTTCCTCCCACAGTTCAAAGACTAATAATTCATATTAGGTTAATTGGTGTTCCCAAATTGCTTGTAGCATGTGAATGAGTGTGTGTGCCCTCCCTGTAATGGACTGTCACCCTATTTAGGGTGTACTCCACTTTGTGCACTTACAGTACAGACTAAAAGTTTGGACACACCTTCTCATTCAAAGAGGTTGAATTTGTATTATGGCAAGAGAAAAGCAGCTACTGTAAGTGAAGAAAAAAACGAATGGCCATCATTACTTTAAGAAATGAAGGTCAGTCAGTCCGAAAAATTGGGAAAACTTTGAAAGTGTCCCCAAGTGCAGTCACAAAAACAATCAAGCGCTACAAAGAAACTGGCTGACATGCGGACCGCCCCAGGAAAGGAAGACCAAGAATCACCTCTGCTGCGGAGGAGAAGTTCATCCGAGTCACCAGCCTCAAAAATCGCAGGTTAACAGCAGCTCAGATCAGAGAGCAGGTCAATGCCACACAGAGTTCTAGCAGCAGACACATCTCTAGAACAACTGTTAAGAGGAGACTGTGTGAATCAGGCCTTCATGGTAGAATATCTGCTAGGAAACCACTGCTACGGACAGACAACAAGCAGAAGAGACGCGTTTGGACTAAAGAACACAATAAAGAACACAATAAAGAACACAATAAAGAACACGATAAAGAAAACTCTTTGAAGGAGAAGGTGTGTCCAAACTTTTGGTCTGTACTGTAAGTCTCCTGGGATAGGTGTGAAAGAGAGAGACAGAGCGAGAGCACTAGGCTTTTATTCCTATAAGCTGTCTTGCAATAATAATAATAATAATAATAATAATAAAGCACTTTAGTTGCATCATTGTCCTAGTCCCTCAGCAATAATCTTGCAGAACAGAACACAGGACATGCTCAGTTTCATGTGCAGCCCGCAGGAGGAGCCCGTTAACACTGCTCGTGTAGACAGACGTTAGGACCGCGCAGAGGCGCGAGCGATTAGACGGCAGCTAGCAGTTAGGAAGCGAGAGCAGCCCGAAGCGCTTGGTCTGGATGGAGTCCGGGAGGCGTCTCCAGCGCACCGTGCACGCGTAAACCCGCCTTTTGTGTGCGTTTCGTCCTCAGACTGGGAAAGTCTGCGGGCTGACTTTGTGCTCTCTCTCTCTCTCTCTGTCTTCGCACTGGTACAGATAAAGCAAGAGAGGGACCGCTGCTGCATTGTGTTCCTTCTCGTCCACTGTGGATATTAATCAGGATGAGTTCGGACATTAACGTCTACCTGGGACGGGAGAAAGCGGGGCTCATGCGCAAGAGAGCGCTGCTATTGAGGAAGGGCTGCAGCTTCGAGATAACGAGGTGAGTCCTGAGATAAAGGGGAATCCTATTTGCGTGTGTCTGGGATTCCCGTAGGCTCTCTCTCTCTCTCTCTCTCTCGTTCCCGTTACCGGACCTGTACGGCGGCGTCGTGTGTCTCTCCTCACGGCTCGGAGCCAAATCTGCCTTCCCGAGTTTGTCGGAGAAATGGAAGTGATGCACGCGCCAGGGAGGAACAAAAAGTTCACGCGCAGCTGTCGGTCTCAGCGTGGCATTGTACACTGTTTAAAGAGTGCATGCGCCAGAGGATCGCACGCGCGCGCAAAAAAAAAAAAAAAAAACGCATTAATATTGATAGGGTGCTGCATTTATATCGATACAGCAATGCACGTGAAAGGTCCTGGCATATAGCACAAGTGATTTCGGCTGGGTGTCGCCGTGCCGCATCGGTGCCGCGTGTGTGTGTGTGTGTGTGTGTCTGCATCAGTGGACTGTGTGGTGTTCTGTATGAGGGTGTCAGTTTAAGTGCTTTCAGTATCCCTGTGCCCAGAATCAGTTGTGTGTGTGTGTGTGTGTGTGTGTGTGTGGATGCATGCTGTAAAGTAACACAGTTGGACTCATCTGCAACAGTTCAAGCTCAAGCTCCCAAATGCCATATAGATTACTCATAGAGGCCATCATTCTTCAAAGGGCAGCTGCGAGCAATTATATTCCTTTTATCCTTTTTTTTTTGTATTTACATTTAAATCGAATGACGTACAGTCGAGCTGAGCAGATGAGCACTGACAGACAGCTTGGCAGCACTGGGACTGGGACTTGAACTCGCAAACTTCTGATCAGTAGTCTAGAGAGCCAGAGGCAGGGGTAGCTCGGTTGTTAGACCAGGTTGAGAATTTTCAAACCCCAGCACCACCGCCATGAATCGAGGCACCATTAGGTGTATAATGAAATGTAATGCAAAAAAAATGTAAATCGTCCTGGATAAGGGCGTATGCCAAATCCTGTAAATGTAAACTATTCAGTGAGTTGCACTTTTGTTCGAGAAAAAAAAAAAAAAATCACAATATCTGATTCATAGTGTGCATGCTGGAATGTATAAGAAGCAAATGTGCTGAGTAGGGCTGTTATGGTTGCAAGGTTAGTCATTACTCACTCGTACTGAAAAAAAAAAAAAAAACTCTGGTTCTCAGAGCAGCCATGTGCTTGCTCTGAAAACCCTTTGGCTGGGTAATCACTACGATAAAAAAAAAAAACAACACACACTCATAGCTACCTCTGCATGCTTCTTATTGCATCATGAATGGGGCTATCAAATTGCACACCTTGCTGTAAAAGCAGCTCTCAGCTTTCAAGGACCACATGATAAATACATACCAGCAATGTACTGTAAGAGATTTTATGGAAGAGTTTTTCTCTCAGGAAAAAAAAAGGATTTGATCCTTTTTCACGAGAAATTATAGGAATTTTTAATTAAAATGACCTTTTGCTATTAAACAAGAAATGAATACAGTGGTTACATGAAAGTGTGATCTTATTAGACAAGGTTATCTCACTAAAAAAAAGTGAAGTCTTCACATTCAAAAGCTTTAATCATCAGGATGTTTATTTCTTTGGAATACAAAGTGAATCCGAAGGGGAAAAAAATGCCTAAAGTGGGACTCTCCAGCCAAAGGATGATGCAAGCTCACTGAGCAGAAAGTCAATATTTCCTATGGGATGCAGGTGTATTCCCATAAGAAATATTTGATGTAATAAATCTCGGAAACTACAAACATAGTCTTTAACAACAGAAATAGGGGTGAATTCGGTTGACATACTGGTGCCCTTGAACTTAGCATGTCAAATGAATAACAAATAAGCAAGTAGCTATCCTAACAAGTCAGGCTGTCAAGGACACAGGAACATAAACAGACACATAAATTTGAAGCTGTTGTCAGACATGGAAACTTATAAAGCATGTTTTTTATAGTTAAAGCTCAACCTATAATGAATTTCAAAGTGATTTTGATGCTTGTACTGATACAAGTTGCTCAGTAGCTCATAAGTTTCTGTTAACACAATTTTGACTCCAGACTGTAGATATGTAATATAATAATGTCACTATAAATAATCATAATTATTGCTATTAATTCTTTATAACTGCACTATCCAGATGATGATGGGTTCCCTTTTGAGTCTGGTTCCTCCTCTCAGGGTTTCTTCCTCTTGTCTTCTCAGGGAGTTTTTCTTTGAATCGTGCAGAATAAAAGAACAAAGTTATGGGAACTCCCTTTATCCATCTAAATAATCCCCTGCTACACTAATGCACTTACCCCAGTGTTTTACTAGAGCTTGGACATCATCAATGTGGAAAGTTTTCTCAGTACGCCAGAGCCATGTCTGCTTCATGTCTGAAACGCTGGCCTCCCAGGAACCCCTTTAATGGCACAAAGATGTAGAAATGGCCTGGAGCGAGGTCAGGACTGTATGGGGGGGCGTGTCCTGTAATGCACAAGTGGTGCTGGTGAGGTCAGGACTGAACAGGGGATGTGTTAATAACATCCTAGTCGGGTTATTTGTCGATTGTCAAGGATCAGGAGTTTGCTTGGGCGCTAGGGCTGATTTCTTTCAAGTGTAGACTGTAGATGTAAATGCAGCCCATCAGTGACAGCTGTATCGCTAAATGAAATGCCTCCTAGATTTCAGCTATATCTGTGACACAAGCAGTGATTGAGAGGGCAGTGGGGCGGCTGTAATGAATATGAACAAGGAAGATTGTTTATACTCTGAGGCTCAGAATGTGTTTGAAGGGGAAACTAAAGGTTCAGAGACTGAACATGTACAGTATTGTTCAATGTACAGTATAGAAAAGGACAGATGACAGAAACGTAGGTTTTTCAGTTAATGTATTAGGTGTTTGTTGAAGAAATAACATAAACCCAATGCAGACTGAATTAAACACACACACACACACACACACACACACACACACACACACACACACACACACACACTTTAAGAGGGTGTGTGTGTGTGTGTGTGTGTGTGTGCGCGCATGTGGGATAGATTGGCCCACATCAATCTTGTTATATAATCAGTGGAAATGGATGATATAATGAATTGCGCAATCATAATTGTTTAATGGTCAAGCTATTAATAGACTTTAGCTCTCTAACATCACAGTCAGGCAAACTGGAAGAATATTGAGGAGACTTTGATTAGAATTTTATGGTCTTTACACTTTCCCTTGACTCGGTCCCTTCAAGCATCCAGGTAACACCATCGTCTTGTAAGTCCATCCGAATTATAATGAAGTTTAAGATGCTGGTATCTGTTTCTTAATCCTCTAGCAAGCAGCACTGTTTTATAGGCAGTTTCTACTGAAATTTCAGTATCTATTAAAGGCAATGTTTATCTTGTGAAATTATAGTAAGTGCAGTTACGTGTGCAGAAAAATGTCGCATATGTCAACGCACCAGTGCAGCGACTAGAACCTCCTAGAGCAATATAACAGTCACAGATTCGCCCTCATCAGAAGTGTCAGACTTTGAGGCGACAGTATGTGTGTCTCTGCGTCTGTGGTTTTTCACCCTGTGTGATGCAGCCTTCCAGTGGGACGTGATGGTACTGCAGGTACTCTGTGTGCTTTGCTGCAAATTAATAGTGAAAGTTGGGGTTATTGTGGCTGTTATGCTAACTTTGAGGGAAAAAATAAAAAATAACATGATCACATGACTGTGTGTGGAAAACTCATCTAAACTCGAACTGTATTTTTTTTCTTCTTTTTTGCCGTAGAAGAAAAATAGCATGGATAAAGGTTGGAACAAGAAAAGAGCGAGAAAAAGTGCCAGTAGTGTGGGAAGGTGCAGGTATTCATTATCCAGTTCAGGAGTGTAACTGACTCACACGACAGCGCAGGGTAAGCCTGATAAATGTGTTGCCGAGCCGAGCCGATGGACCAGCTTAGGAGCATTTGGGGTGCAGTGGAAGAACCTGATGATCTCTCTTCTGGATAATACTAAGCAGACGTATACTAAATAGTAAATAAATATATAAAATACCTTTTATGGTATATCCCGGTTAGGGTAGATATGTAAAACATGCTTCTGGACGATGTGATCTAATGGGCACATCTATTTATAGTCTGCTGCTTGTTACCAGACTGTGAGCTAATTGTTTACAAAAAGGGCAAACTTGACTGATTTCCAGGAACATGGAGGTGGTACATGCTTTTTTACACCAGCCTGGACTGCATATCATTTTTCTAAAAGCACCCACTGTCTTCACCCAGGAGTTTATGTTGGATTTATGTGAAAGTGGAACTGAACAGTCTGGAAAAAAACAAACAAAAAAAACAGCATTGCTTTAATGATAAAATTTATTTTTTACAATCCATGCACTTGGTGCAGTTTACAGTAGTTAAAGGCTATTTGTGTGACAGTGATGATCTCCTATTAAAAGCCAAGCCTCAGATTCAGTGTGGTATAAATTATTAAAATTTCAAATTCAAATTCAAATTTTATTTGTCACACACACATTTATACACAGTACGATATGTAGTGAAATGCTTAGGCGACTGCCCGTGACCTTAGAATAAGAAACTATTTAAGAGTATTTACACAAAGGAATATAACAAAGAATGTAGAGGTAGATTTACCTAAGCATAAAATAATAATATATGAAATACATGTACAGTAAAAAATATACATAAGAAAAATATAAGAAAATAAAAATATAAAAAAAAAAATAGTATATTGG
>QMIH01000824.1:111171-127491 GCA_003987875.1 Clarias batrachus | reverse complement strand
AGTATAATAATATACTAATAATATTATTAGTATATTGGTATAATAAAAAAAATAAGGTATTTATATATATTTTAAATTTTAAATATCTTTTTGCTTCAGTATTAGGAGGCTTAGTGGTACAGTTCTCTTGTTTCTAGTCTGTGTGCATGCGGAACCCTCCGTGTACTCTGGTTTCCTCCCATAGTTCAAAGACATGCAGATTAGGCCAACTGCCGTTCCTGAATTGCCTGTAATGTGTGTGTGTGTGTTTGTGTGTGGGTGTATGCTTGGGCCCTGCAATGGATTGACACCCCGTACTCCACCTTGTGTCTCCCTCAACCCTGTACAGAATAAAGAGAATAAATGAAAGCGAGTGTGTTATTGGTATTAAATATGACATGATTCCCATGATAGAATAAAATATGGTTTGTGTCAGAGGGATACGTATTGTAAAATAGTCATGCATGGGCATTAAAGAAAGTTGACTTGATGTAAAAATGGCATGTAAGACAAATTTGGTTTAGATGAAAATGACAGATCCTGATGGGTCAGAAGGTGTTTATGACAGCAACTCAGACTTCATGTGTTATATCCACGCAGTCATATCTTCCAGCATGTTAGATACGTTCCGTGTAAATGTTTGCTTAAGACGGGAAAAAAAAAATCATAAAAGAAAAGAAAATGTTGTGTGTGTAAGGGAGAAATATATATGCTTGTGCCCAAGTGATTACACGGGGAAACCACGGTGTCTTGGTGACAATGCCGTGTTGGCAGTGCACATGGCATGAGGCATGAGGAAGATAATGATGGCACACAGTATTCTCATTCTCAGGGAGTATTTCTTTTTGTTGCTAATTACGTTAAGCCATGTTAATGATTATCTGATGCTTTGTCACAAAGATTAAAGCAATAAACCATATCTGATAGCTTTAGACAATGGCTGCCCTTTAAAGTTGTCCTGATGGTGAATAATCCTAATTTTGGAAAAAAAAATTAACAAAACAGAGTTTTATACAGTGGAAAACTGTTTTAAGACAAAATGGCGTCAGCGATTCTCCCACCGATTTAAGTTAAGCCTTTATTTGTCACATATACTTGACAGCACAGTGAAATTCCTTCTTCCCATAACCCAGCGTAACTGGGGTCAGCCATGACACAGCGCCCCTGGAACAGATAGGGTTAAGAGCCTTGCTCAAGGGCCCAGCAATGGTTAGCCCTGTGAGCCACCACTGCTCCTCAGACAGACACGGAGAGAACACTGTTGCATTTGACATGTGTGAGATTCACTTCATTAGGTGCGATTACGACTTTGGGCAACATGATGGCAGTGTGGGGAAAGGGGACAGAGATTTAGTCACGTGCAGTGGTATGCTTTACATGTACATTGGTGTCAAAGGCGTATAAGACTCACTTTGTCGAACTTAAGAACAAATCCGATTTACGGACGTGCTCCCGGAACAGAACTCGTCCGTAAGTAGAGGACTACCTGTAATGGACTTACTCGTACGTTATTCAACAGAGAAATAAGAGTGTGAAAACTGATGAAGAAGGTAATAAGGCCAATATTAATTAACACAATTTTGATTTGTGATCATAATGTAACAGGGGTCAAAAGAAAAACATTTATATGCAGTGTTATCTTCATTTTAGAAGTCAAAAGAGTTTTGTGACTCCCAGTATTTTCTTATTATATGGGAAACGGGTTCAAATGGCTGGTGTAGAAATATGGGATTCCTTTTTGGATCTGGTGCCGTTTGCTAGTCAGGTCTTTAGCTCATTCATTGTTTCTGTTGCGAATGGAACATGCTGTGCTTTATATGCTTCAGTGATGTGCATGAGGTCAGGTTCCATATAGTGAAAATGGATTGATTGATTAATTAATTAATTGTGTGAAAACTCCCCCCGGATGATTTTTGTTAAAAGGTCATTTATAGCTCATAGCTTGATAAATGAAGTCAATCGTTTCTATAGTAACAACTTACACATAGACATCAGTGGCAGACGAAGGGAAAAAAACCCCACTGTAATTAGTGTGTTTAACAAAATTCAAAATTGGCACACACACAGACACACATGTGCTGTGCAGTATTTCCATATGTTTGTCAGTTGGCAGTAGTCGCTAAATCCAGTCTGAAGATCTGCCGGTATGTCTGTTAAAGCAATTCCTCTCACGCATATGCACACACACACACACACACACACACACACACACACATACGCACACGTGTTCACACAGACCCCTTTTTGTTTCACTTCTTTTTTCTCTTTACAATAACCGAATGTCTTTTTTTGGTCGTGCTGCCAAGGTTCCCTGGCAAAGCTCCTTTAATGGGAATTTAATGTTTAACATCAATAATGCAAGGAAATGGTGCATTTCTATAGCTGTAGGCCATCCAGTTAATCCATCAGTGCCAGTTGTGCTATCCGGAAGCCCTGCTACTGGTACTGCCATCTGAACCGGTGTCTGTCACCAACAAAAATCTCAAAATACACTCTTACAAATTCACTTTTTCTTATGTCACAGGGAAACACTGCACTAGCACACAGCACTGATCTAATATCGATGTCCTCTGTGCAAGCATCTGTCCAGGGGTTCTGAAAAAAATGCACCCTTTTTCATGTTGACAAGTTTTATTTTCAGTGCTGTTGATTCTGGCTTAAAGTGCATTGGGGATGGGAATCTTCGATACAATATTATCAATATACCTTGTTGGCAATTCGATTTATGTTGCAATTCTGTATCAGGATTTTATAAATATCGTGATCCGATATAAATTTTTTTCCCTAATTTTGCTAACATTTAGAAAAAAATCAAAAACTGAATTGAACATCACTCACTCTTTGTCTATACGCTTCATCCTGTCATGGGGAGCCTGGAGCCTATCCCAAGAGACTTGAGGCGGGGTACACCCTGGACGGGGTGCTGATCCATCGCAGGGTACACACATACACACTCATTCACAATCTACAGGCAATTAGCCTAATCTGCACGTCTTTGGACTGTGTGAAGAAACATAAGTACGCAGTTGGCATGTGCCAACTCCATGCACACAGACCCCAGGCGGGAATCGAACCCAGACCCTGGAGGTGCAAGGCAGGAGAACATTTAACTTAAAATTAGTTTAAACAAAAAGCTAAATTTATACTCTGTGATCTGCCACAATTTTTATTTCCAAACGAACAAATAATTCACTCCTATCACAATGTCATTGTGTGAATTGTTTAAAAGTGTACCTCCTGTAGGATTATAAAGAAACATCATCATGGCAGGCGCACACAGCTTCAGACGCGGGCACGCGGGACCTCTAACGCCTGTGATTTTCAATAATAATAATCTCCGGGTTTTTAGAACCTGGATTTCCTATCCATCCGTTTCCACGTGTCTGGGCCATTAAAGGAGTTCCTGGGAGGCCAGTGTTTCAGATGTGAAGCAGACACTCTGATAATAGCATCGACATACTGAGAAAACCTTCTGTCTTGATGGTGTCCAAGCACTAGTGAAACGCTGAAACGCTAAGTGCATTAGTGCAGCAGGGGATTATATAGAGAAATAAAAAGAGTCTTATAACTGTGTTCTGTTATTCTGTGCGAACAAAAGTCCCGGTTTGAATCGAACGCTCCCATACAAAAATTTGCCGGCATTTATGAATCTTTTTTAAAAAATTTTTTTATTTATCTTCACGTTTGAAGTTGTGTGTACATGTTTGTGCAGGCCAGAATGACCAACATTTTGGGAAGGTCGATGACGCATTGATCACCTGTAGTGCGCAAAGTGCGTTAGCTTGATGCTGACGCCGCTACATTCATGAAAGGCAGAAGTGGAAGTTTTTTCACTCACTACTATTTCAACAAATTATTTATCAACAATAAATGACCCACCATTTACACATCCAGTGGTATTATTATGTAAACACCTTATGTTGTTATATAAACACTTCATGTTGTTATATAAACACTTCCGTGTTCACTTTGAACTTTCATCCGCTGGCTCTTTAGCTGAGGAAGGAGCGCTGACTACAGTAGCTTGCCATTTTACATCTAACCAATCATATTCTTGTAATATATCATAATGCTGAAGGCGGGATTTGTCATAAAACATGCGACGCCTAACTTAACCTCAACGTTAAAGAGAAATACTTCATCTTTTTCTTATTATTATTCTGTTATATTTGTCAGTTTTAGGTGCTTTATCAAATTGGTGTCTATGTAAACAGCTAAGTTAAAATGTGATGGTTTGAATGGTTTCATTCGGTTCGAGCAATTGTTCTAATGAAGTTTATAGATCAGGAATGGAAACGAAATTTCCCTCCTAGAAAGTCTGGCAAGCATATGGAACCAGACCAAGTGTTTACATGGCTGATGTTTACCTTATAAACAGATTACAAAAGGTTTACACCACACCTTTCATTCCAATTCAACCTTAGTTCTGACTGGTTCCAGATCAGCTTGTTTCCATGATGCGTTTTTTATTACGATCGGGCTGTTAATCCCAATTATTAGGGTACGCTAATTTCCTTATAAGTAGGAATGTTTATGGCATCTTGCATTTGAGAAATATTAGTTTGCAACCTCTGCAGTAGTTAATAGACTTTCCCCTGAATATTGACTCTAATCCCAAGCTTCATCAGACACCTGGAACTTATTTACAGATGTTTTTTTTTTTTTTTTTTTGCATCAACACTTTTTCAAAATCTTGCATCATGTAGTATCTTCTGAGCTGTGGTATACTGGCTGTTTCTGTGATTGCCTGTGCTCTGATCTTTGCTTACCTTGGGTTGGTTTGCCTTTTTGGATAGCATCTTGATTCCTGCAAAAGTCAGCATGTTTAATCACATCTATACTAAAATTGCAATTAGGATTTGTGTGTCTGCTTTGAAAGAAACGTTTGCACATGGACCCACAGCGTGCTTTTCAGTTTTTCTTGCTACGCATCGCTATCAAAGGTTTAATTATAACTCTACTGTATGGACGGTTGCAAAACCTGATACAAAAATATACCATTACCAAGAACATATTGGAAATATTGCAGATACATATCTATCTAGGAGCCTTTGTATTGCAACTAGGGACCATGGAAACCAGTGGTCGCCAGAGTATGAGGTGCAAGGCGACAGGACAGTGTTAACCACCAAGTACCACCGTATATATTAAGTTAAGTTTATTTTAAACCTTTATTCGTCACATATACATTACAGCACAGTGAAATTCATTCTTCGCATATCCCAGTGTAACTGGGGTCAGAGCGCGGGGTCAGCCATGAGCAGGTAGGGTTAAGGGCCTTGCTCAAGGGCACAACAGTGGCAACCTGTCGGAGCTGGGGATCGAACCTTAAAACTCTGTGCTACCACTGCCCCATTATAGTGTATATAAGAAAAAAAAAACCCAGTTGTGCTCAGTTGAAGAATACAATATTTTAAATAAAATCTTTCACTCAGTAACATTTGTCAATTTGATATCTGGGCAATAAAGCATGGTGCTGTTGTGGGATAGTTAGCAATGAGTGGCATGGATGTTGTTAGTGTACATGTTACCTATCCAAAGTTAATAATGTTCCATCACGAGAGGCGTTCCACGAGTGCCGATAATAGAAAATAACAGCACTGGCATGTTTAACTTTCTTTGTTTAACAAGAAACGCGACTGATACTGTAATGTTGCCATCTTAAAGAACACTTCGTCTTCTTGATAGTTGCTTCCCAGTCATTCCAATACACCTCTGAACCGTCCATGTTCTTTATTATTTACATCTACAAAGCGTCTTACACAAGGCTGAATCCCAAAGCTGATCAAGGCTGATTGTACACCCTAGGGCACTATCGTTCCATTTAGCGCTGTTTGGGATTCAACCACAGAACCAAGAACTTAACAGAGCTGATATGCTAAAGTGGAAGAAGTGGACATACAGTATAAAGAGAAACGTACAAGACTTACAGGACTGTCCACCACCACCATGCTTTATTCCCCTCACTTCCCTCTCATATGATATCGCTTATTTGTACCACAACAACTTATTTGTTTGCAGTTTAAACAGAACATCTTTCGCCCAATCAGAATTGATAATTCAACATCGTTGTCGGAGGAGTTTGGATCATTTGTGCATCATTTTTTAGGAAATTGCTACAAAGCAACCGATATTATGGTAACAAATGATTTTTCCTAATACGTTATTTATTGTTATTGTAACCAGTGTGTTATTGTGACTACTGCTTCCAGTCAATAAGAAAAAGAAAAATGACTGACTCATGTATTTGGCTTGATAAATGGACAAAAGTACAAACATTTGGCTCACACTATACGTTGTGAAGTTCTACTCCCCATTTCCAGACTGAGAAATCCGTGTATAAACATAGGGAGAGAAAGAGACTCATCACGCTGACACTTCCAGGGATGCCAGACGCTTCATGTGATTCATAATGCGTATTTGCGCTCGATCAAGTGCAAGTGTGTTTAAACATGTCCCGCGATGTCCTGCCAGGATTATTCACTGAGAGAGGTTATGCCTCAACCTGTGGGCAGAAAGAAAAAAAAATGTCTTTAAAAATTGTTATTATTGCATTAGATAAAGACAGAGCGACAATCACTCTGTAAGTCTTTTTATCTCCTTCTCTCCGACCGGGCCTTTCAGTTAAAACCCGAGAGCACTACCGAAAACGCTAATCACTTTCAGCTGCATGGCCGGCATCCTTCTACTCATTTGTGCAGGGGGAAAAAAAAACGAAGAAATCAGGCAGAGGAATAAAAGAATGAGGCTTGCTCTGATTACAGCTCTGTGTAAACTCAGCACTTCACTTGCAACATCTGCTTCCATTTAAGGCTTAAAGACGCATACCTACACATTAGTGTTTCTCTTTTTTTTTTTTTTTCGTTTCATTTCTCTCCAGAAAGGGGGGAAAGAAAATAACGTTACCCGTTATTACCAAGCTCCAAGCTGGATGATGACAAGGTGGTTTTGTTGTTTAAAAAAAGCTAGTAGGTGTACACATGGTGCATTCCCAGGAGGTGTATGCAGTGTAAACATGGTAGTAAGGGCAGAGAGCGTCCATATTTGGCGTGCGTGTGTGTGTGTGTGTGTGTGTGTGTGTGTGTGTGTGTGTGTGTGTGTGTGTGTGTGCGTGTGCGTGTGTGTAATTTTCCCACAAGTCGATATTTTTTTCCCATTCCTATAAATTCCTATAAGTATTTATTTATTTATAATTTATAATTCCTATAAGTATTTACCCCCCTCCTGATGTTTTAGTTTTTTGCATATTTGTCACACTTCAATCATTCAGAAGATCATCAAAAATGTTTTTTCAAATTGCACAGATAACCCGAGTAAATACAAAATGCAGTTTCTTTTAAAAAAAAAGATTTTTCCCCGATTTTTTCCCTAATTTAATCGCGTCCAATTCCTCCTCGTCACTAGGGGGCGCTCCCACATTAAGGCTACTACTACCACTCAGTCAGGAGGGTTGAAGACTATCGCATGTTTCCTCCGGACCACGTGACGCCAGCCGTCCGCATGTTTTCGAACTGCTTGCTCATGCACCGTCGGGGGCGGCGTACCACACTCCGAGGACAGCGCTATCCGCTCCTTCCGCTTGCGTGAGCACACAGACGCCCCTGATGGCTGTAGAGCCGTGATTAGTGTGGGAGCACTAAGTACCTCTCACCCCTCCCCTCTGAGAGAGCTCAGCCAATCAGCTCTCTCTAGACCTCCGGCTGCGAGAGGTTACAGCCTCACCCGGGAATCACTGCGCCACAAAAAAGCAGTCCAAATCTACCTGGCTCTATGTGAAAAAGTATTTGCCCCATAAACCTAATAACTGATTGTGCCACCCTTGGCGACAACAACTGCAATCAAGCATTTGAGATGACTGGCAATGAGCCTTTTTTTATTCACATTTCATATTCTTTGATTTAATACTGGCGGTATACTGGTGGTGTAGTGGTTAGCACGGTCACCTTGCATCTCCAGGATCGGGGTTCGATTCCCGGGCACGCTTGATTCCTGTCTCTGTGTGTATGGAGTTTGCATGTTCTCCCTGCGCTTGATGGGTCCCCTTCAGGTATTCTGGTTTCCTCCCACAGTCCAAGACATGCTAACTGTTATCCTCAAATTGCCCATAGTGTGTGAATGAGTGTCTGTCCTGAAATAGATAGGAACACTTTATCATGGTACTGTAAATTCATAATGATTTACAAGTCTTTTGTCAGTCAGTCATTCTTTTGTCATTGATGAAATTTTTTTTTAACTATAGTATATATACATATTATGTTTAAGCCCTTTTATCTAATATAATGACCAGACATGACCCCTGGGCAGGGTTTCTGTTTAACATTTGTTTAAAGGTAATCAATGTCTTCTTGGCTACATACAACTACCATTTCTGCATGTTGTCAGATATTTGTAGCAGATGTTGTTGCGCTTGCACCAGTGCATGCATTGATATAGGAGTGTTAAGTATCGTGGTGGATGTTAAAAAAACAGTCATGCATGATCTTGATGAAATCCACCCATGTGCAGAGTTGGGAGAAGAACACAAACTCAATACTTAAGTAAAAGTACAAGTACTTGCTTCAAAATGGACTCCACTACAAGTACCACTTCACAATTTTGCATAATTAGAAGTGCTCAAAAATATACTGTAAGTAAACAGATTTTCTGAGCATATACCTGATACACAGTATTTTAAAGCATTCTAAACACAATTGATAAGAGAGTGATAGCAACAAGATTTGACATTAACTAAACAAATGGTGGGTAGCACTGTTAGCGTCTTTCTAGCTTGCTAAGCTAGCCTCCATTGATACCCTGTATAGTGCAAGTAGTCTACACAATTACACATCCTCATACTGCAAGCATACAAAATACATCATAGGCTTGTTATAAAAAATAAAATGACATTATTGGAGTAAAACACAAACAGGAGTTTATGACTTGTTTGCTCAGTATGTTAGCTATTTAGCTAGATCACATGTAATCTTAGCGTAACGAGTGCACCCATTCGAGGCGTCTGAAATAGGAGCTAGAAGAGTCCGCAGTTCAAAGACTAAATGGACAGGATCTGTTGCCTTGGTTACTATCAGTCACTTTGGTGCACTACTCAACCTGCGCTTGCATAATGACCAGTTAGCCATTTTGGAAAATTTGGACCGCTAGGAATTGTTTTGAGTGATAGTGTAAACACTTATGACACGTATGGAAAATACTCAAGTAAAGTTCAGATACGTGAAAGAAAAGTACCAAAGTACCAAAGCAGTCGTACCCGTGCCCATGTGTCACCTGAACATGTGATTTAATGGAACGGATAAGACTCAAGAAAAATCTGGCATTTTGTGACATGGATTTAATAAAAATTTCCTTAAACTTAAAACTTTAAAACTTTTGGACCCTAGTGCACATATGGGAAGAGCATACAGTTTCAATACGTGCACAGGGAATATCTGTTCACAGCTGTCAAGGCATTGCACTGAATAGCACATTTCTGGGGAAATATAAACATTTTATATTATATATATATATAACAAAAGCTGTAGCTCAATTGGCTAAGGCTTCTATTTTTTTAAGGCTTCAAATTATGAAATTTGTAATTACAACGTTTCTATGTAGAATTTACACTTTAGTTAAATTGTGTATACTTTAGTTAAAGTGTACTGGGAATACGGTGTCTCTACATAAATAAACACGTATGAAAATTAGTAAACCGAATGAACTTTTTATACAACCTTCCCAAAGTATTAAAAGTCATCTGGGAAATTCATTCAAACGGTGTTTCCGTTGTGTGTGTGTGTGTGCGTCTGTGTGTGCGTGCGTGCGTGTGTGTGTGTGTGTGTGTGTGTGTTTGTTGTGAATCTTAAAAAGCGAGGTGGGGAGAGGGAGGAGGAGTGTTACTGTGAAAACGAGGCAAGGGAAGGGGCTAATTCCACACACACACACACACACACAAACACACACACACTGCGCGCACCAACGGAAACACTTATCTGTCAGGATTTATTTGTACTTTTTTTTTAAAGGTAAAGTGCAGATTAATTTGTCTTATTTTCATTTTATAGACTGTATTAATTATTTTTATGTATTTATTTTTTGGGGCTGTGGAACAAATAATTTGATTTTTCATTATTTCTTATGGGAAATGATGATTTGGTTTACGAGTCTTTTGGAATCCGAGCCCACTTCCGGAACGAATTATGCTCGTAATCCAAGGTTCCACTGTATTTCTATTCAGTATGCATTCCCGCCTTACATAAAAGTTCCTCTGGAATAGATATTGAATATACTGCACCCTTGAATTGCTTAAATCATGCAATTACTCTCTAATCTCACTCATTCTCTACTGTATATCGACTATCCTGTACAGGGTCAGAGGGAGCCTGTAGACTAGGTGGCACAAGGAAGTATACACAAGAACAGAACAAAAACTCACACACTCGTTTCCATATTGCCCATAGCAGGTGATTATCAGTTAATCTAATCGGCATGCTTTTGGCGGGAGACTGGAGTACCCGAACTCGGACACTGGAGGTGCAAGGCGACAGTGCTAACCACTAAGCCACTGTGTGGTCATCATGTAATTACTGAAAACTTAAAAAAAAAAAGTTTATAAAAACTAAATATTAGTGCTGCGTAATTAATTGCATAACTATTATGGACCTTTGCGATTATTTATTTGAAAAAACGCTGCAGTTTATTACAGGTAACACATGCAAAGTTGGGAATTAATGCAGAGATCAGTAATTTAAGTGTTTGTTTATTTTTTAAGGTGATATATAACGAACATTAAGGTGTTCATTTGTGCCATTTTTTGCTGTTTGTCTGGATTAATACATTTCAATACAGAAGGTGGGGAGGGGGGTACATTTAATTAATAGCTACATATAGCAGTTTAATGCGTCAAAGTAATCTGATTGTTTTGATCAAATTGTGCAACCCTACAGTAGTTATTATACTGTACAGTAGTTTATTTCTACAGAGAAACTGTCACATGCATCATCACTCATCGTCTATACTCTGTATGCTGAGTGGGGTGGGGGGGGCTGGATCCTATCCCAGGAGACTTAGGGCACGGGACGTGGTACACACTGGACGGGGTGCCAATCCATCGGAGGGGCACACATTCACACACTACGGGCAATTTGTGAACACCAAATAACCTAATCTGCATGTCTTTGGACTGTGGGAGGAAACCGGAGTACCCGGAGGAAACCCACTAAGCATGAGAGGAACATGCCAACTCCATGCACGCAGACCTGAACCGGGAATCAAACCTGGATCCTGGAGGTGCACGACGGCAGTGCTAGTGACATGTGACAGTGCCACCCCTGTCACTTGCAATCTTACCAATTTGTTTGACTAACACCAGGATAATCTCGTGCGACTTCTAAATCAGCAGAACATACAGTAACTGAACCTTTATCTGTAAGTCCTGTAGCACTGACTGTGGAGAGGACACCCACATCCTTTGTTGCTCGTTGAAGGATGACTCAGTACCCCTCCACAAACCTTACTCTACTTACATGACACCACTGTTGGAAGGTGTATAGTCATCCTGGAGGCATAAGGATGCCCATGTTTTTTTTATAAGGTTTTGGATGGTATAATTTACTTTATGAGGAACGCATTAAGGAAAAAAACACAGGGAAACTATGGATGTGGCTACCTGAGATATCTTAAAGGGCCTAGACCGCAAAACTTTTATTAAAAGTGAAAATGAAAAATATATTGCATTTTTTTTGTGTGTGCTTAATAAGAAAGAACATAAAACTCTATTTAGATTGGCAATTACGTAGCTACCACATCTTTGAGTAGGAGTGATAGAAAATTAATTCCCAAGCTGCCAGACAACCTAAAAACGATCCATTCAGTCCAGCCTGCAATGGAGTGATGTAATACATGCAACAGCAAGCACCATCTTATCAATTGCTATACCAGATAAAAACACAGCCTTTAACATCTTAATACATCAGTCAATCAAAATATAAAAGGGAATGCTCGCAGTATATTACTTGCAGTTTTTTTTATAGCTATAACTACACATTTATAATTTCATATTCGTTGAAGGTCAAGAACATACCATTATTCATGCTTAGCAGCATGCTAGAGATTAAAATAAATTTTATACTGAAATGGGCAGTAAAACATTAAAGCTGTGCAGGTTTCAATTTCTGTAACCTGTAAAATTCTATCATGCGTTAAGCAGAAGTGAACACTAGAGGGCAGAGTGGGTCAGTAAATGAAGAACCTGTAGGGCTGTGCTTAGTTACACTCACCGGTATATCTAGTATATAGGGTTATCCCAGGAGACTCAGGGCACGAGGCGGGGTACACCCTGTCTACACACACTACGAGTAATTTGGGAACACCAATTAGCCTAATCTGTGTGTCTTTGGACCGTGGGAGGAAACCCACTAAGCACAGGGAAAACTCCATTCACACAGACCCGAGGTGGGAATCGAACCCGGACCCTGGAGGCGCAAGGCGACTGCTTCAAACGTCTTCACACAGACATAGAAAAAACAATGTGAAGCAACCTGTACAGACATTCACTGAAGTAACACCTAAAAAGAAAGTGTACTTAAAATATAATAGTCTTTATATCAAGCGATTTTTTTCTTTTTTTGATGGAATATTTTAAGTACTCTCATACATTCAGTTGAAACTAACGTGTCCATACATTAATGCGAACTGTTTTCTTACTTCGTTATTGCATGGCATTTCAAGGTCACACTAACATGCCGTTCATTAAAAGATGGAATATCTTTGCTCCGTATGATCATTGTGATCCGAAGCCTCCGCCAGAAGACTTTAATAGCAACAACACATTTGTCTATTTGAGCTCATTGCTCACTTCACTAGATACACTTTGCTAGTATCATCAGGTTGAACCGACTTTTGCCTTCAGATCGGCCTTAATTTTTCATGGCATAGATTCAACAAGGTACTAGAACATTCCAAAGAGACATTGACATGACATGGCTTGATGACTGTGGAGGCTATTTGAATACAGTTCACTTACAGACCAGTTAGAGATGATTTTAGGTTTGTGACTTGACGTGTCATCCTGTGTTGGTCTGAAATGTTCATGATCAGCAACAATACTCGGGTAGCCTGTGGTATTTAAACCAGTATCAATTGATACTAAGGATCCCAAAGTGTTGGAAGAAGATTTCCCTCATACCATTACACCACCACCACCACTAGCCCTGATGCAAGGCTGGATGGATCCATGCTTTCATGTTGTTTACCCCAAATTCTGACCCTACCATCCAACTGTCACCGCAGAATTTAAATAATCAGACCAGGCAATGTTTTTCCAATCGTCTCTTGGCCTGTTTTGGTGAGCCCATGCAAATTGTAGCCTCAGATTCCTGTTCCTAGCTGACAGGAGTGGCACCCAGTGTGGTCTTCTGCTGCTGCAGCCCATCTGCTTCAAGGTTCAACGTGTTGTGCATACAGAGATGCTCTTCAGCATACCTCGGTTGTTGAGTGATGTTACTTGAGTTGCCTTTCTGTCAGCTAGAATCAGTCTGGCTATTCTCCTCTGACCCCTGGCATCAACAAGGCATTTTCACACAGAGAACTGCCGCTCACTAGGTATACAGATACTTTTACTTTGACTTTTATGCATTTTCAGACCGGTCTCTGAAAACCTTAGACAAGGCTGTGTGTGAAAATCCCAGTAGATTAACAGTTTTGGAAATACTCAGACAAGCCAAGCAAGTCTGGCACCAACAATCATGCCATGTTCAAAGTTACGTAAATCACCTTTCTTCCCCGTACTTATGCTTTGAACGTTTTTGCCTAAATGCATTGAGTTGCAGATTTGCTGATCAAATATTTGGCAGATATTTGCATTTGAGACCAGTTGAACAGGTGTACCTCATGAAGTGGCGAATCAAAAGAAAACGATGGAATATGTATGAAATGTGGGAAAAAGTGATCAGATGGTCCCTGATGAGCAAACCGAGGGTGACGGTGGAAAGGAAAAAACTCTTTGAGAGGAACCAGACTTAACAGGGAACCCATCCTCATTTGGGTGATAACGAATAGCAGGAATTCTTTTGCAGTCGTACTATGTGTTAGGAGGCTGGAAGGTCAATATAACAGTTGATATCTTTAAGTTAATATGGAGTGCAGTTCGTTATTGGATGGTCAGGAAGACTGTATGAAAGCGACTGCAGCCTCAGAGAACAGCTGTCTGGATCTGCCGAGGTTACGACTGTCTTGGTAGTAAAATGGAACCGTCCCCAGTCACCATACGCATTCTAAGCAGACCACATGCGACCAGATCTCTGACCAGAAGCGTGGCACCAGGATGAGTCAAAATGTGTAAAGTAAATGTATATTTAGTGCAGAGTGCAAGCAGGGACTCCGGCAGGACTAACTATGACAGCAGAACTAAAATGGAGAGCCAGAAGGAAACACAGACATGAGTGCTCCCTGTGATGTAAAGCGAACAATCACTCGACCATCAACAAACCCCAGTGATTAATGAGAGTGGGGACGACAGCATCTAAACATACCTGTTCACCAGAATACTCTACGTCCATAATTCCCCCAGATCTGCTCGTTTACCCAAGGCCAGTCTATTCAGAAAAATGCTTGGCTAAGTAAATAGATTTTCAGCCTAGGCTTAAACACTGAGACTGTTCCATTAATTGGTAAGGTATTCCATAATTGTGGTTTTCGTAGTGCAGTACATGGTGCAGCAATAACAATGCAGACGAATGTAAAAAGAATGGAGTGAAATGAAAAGATGGCAGACGTATATATAGCATCCTAATACCCAGACAATGTTTGTTCAACTTACGAACAAATTGGACTTATGAGCGAGCTTTCAGAACGGAACTGGTCCATATGTTGGGGACTTACTGTACTCAGACCTGCAGACTCAGATTTCTGGTCCTGTCTGGTAGGAAGAGAGATCAGATGTGATCTTCTGCTATTGTAGAGCATCTACCTCAAGAACCCACGCGTTGTACATTCCGAGATGCTTTTGCTTTTGCTGTTGTAAAGAATGGTTATATGAGTTATCAATATGATCTCTGATCTCTCTTTTCCTAAGAGTCTGTATGAATTCTGGAGACTGCGTAAAACTCCCAGGAGATCAGCTCTTTCTGAAATACCAAACCAGCATGTCTGACATGCCACGGTTACTGAAATCACATGTTTTTTTTCCTCGATTCTGATGTGAAGATTCAATGATGTCCTCTGCCTGTGCTATGTGTGCATGGTTTTCTGCATTGTGCAGCTGTCACATGATTGGTTGATTGATTTTATTTTAAATATGCCTCCTGGGAAGCTGCCCTTCCTTTGGGGTGATATACTGTGTGGTATAAGCTTAAACATCTAAAATGCCAGCAAGCCACACACTCGCCTCCGGAAATGTCATTGCGTTCAACAAAGCCATGAACGATGACCCTCCTCTTTCCAAAATTAAAGGACTTAACCTTTCAACTGAAGCAGCCTTCATAATGCACATGTGTCAAGGTGTAGAAATTAGTCACTTTATATAGCCTCATACCGCAGTTGCCTTTAAGCCTTTGGAAAACACGCGCACACACACCCACACACATGCTAAAGCATGGCATTCTCATTTCTCTGTTATAATTTTTTTTTTTTATTCTTTGGTCGAATTATTGTACAACATGCATAAATAAACAAAGAAATTGTTGGGTTTTCTGAAATCAACATAGTATTATTGTATGATTATATATAGTATATTATAGTATAGTATAATATACTATACTATCACTGTAGAGAGTGACACCGGTGTTCCAGCAGCTTCCAGTTCATGGCAGGCCTCTGCCTTGGTAGTTCCTAGGTTGTTCCTGAACATCCACACTTTCCCAAAGAAAACTTTTCATTCAGACCTTGGCAACATGACTACAACCCTTCCCATTAACGTGTACTTATAGACAGTTTTTTAAACTGTTCTTTGAATCTGCAGTTGTTTAGAAATGGCTCTAAGACGCATTCCTGATTTGTGTAAATCTCCCACCCTTTTTTCTCAACTCTGCACTAAACCCCTTGGACATACACGTTGTATTGTGTGTAGGTCAATCCAATGAATGCGCTCAAAGGAAACATTTTTCTATTGACAAAGAAGTTAGCACTTACAGTCAGTCATGATTACTAACAGGAATTTGAGAGGCCCTGGCGGATGTAAAGACATTTCAGAACCTTCAGTACCACTCAGGTCATAATCTTAGGGGGTGTATGTTTGTATGTTTTTGACTTTATATGTATAATTTTGACATGTGTTCATCTCAGAATACTTCAAAATCAACGAAACCCTGTATTCCAAATGTTTTGGGATTGATTGTTTTATTGAACATGGACGATCACATACATATATAT